>CAUYRH010075560.1:0-22416 GCA_963574655.1 Perodicticus potto | reverse complement strand
CGCCACAACGCCCAGCCATTTTTTGGTTGCAGCCGTCATTGTTGTTTGGCGGGCCTGGCTGGATTCGAACCCGCCAGCTCAGATGTACGTGGCTGGTGCCTTAGCCTGTTGAGCCACAGGCACTGAGCCGTTTTCCTGCATTTTTGTCATGGCCTCTGCACACCCAGTTGTCAATCAGAAATGCACAGTTGACAATCTGCAAGTGGTCTGGGACCCAGATCATAGAAAAACAGGAATTGTAAAGAGCTCCAAATGCACATAAATGCCATAACATATCCAAATATAGTCAAAATTAAATTGATTAAAACAGTAGTTCCAAAGCCAAAAGTGTTCAAGTCTCAATTTTCCTAATTTCTTGTCATAGAAAAAGGGACTTCTAAACTGTACAAAATGAGGATTTTTAACCTGCAAACTCTACTTTGGAGGTTTATGAGAAGGAAAAATGCATTTTTCTTCTTTTTTACAGAAAAACATTATAAATCAAAGAAGCAGTCACATGATTAGTTGTCCGTTTTTCCCAAGCAGGACATCAGAGGCCTGAGCTTGAGTCTGGTGAACACATACTCTCTGGGGAGCCTGCCATAAGCCCCCACTCTCCACAGCATATTTGATACCTCCCCACCACCCTGAAAGGTACCTTATACATGGCATTGACTGACTGAAGGAGGGAAGAACCTGTCTGAGCATCACTGTAGTCATCTGTGGAGCACATCTCTGAGTGTGTCATGAAAACCTAAGGAAATGCATTATGGGAATGCCTTTTAAAGGGCATGAAGAGGACCCTTAAATGTGAGTTCTCATTCAGGTGATAGACGCTTGTAGAAGGAACAGACGCTAGTCTTTTCATTAGACTTTTACAGTATTTCCTTTGGGAACCTTTAGGTGTCACTAACGGGGTTATTATTATTTTGTAAAAGAGAGAAGGAAATTTCATAATGTTCTGCCTCTCCTATTCAAAGGTGATGCTATTTTTTAAAACTTCATTACTGGAAATGAATGTGCCCTGAATCATCTACAAGCCTTTGTAGGCCCAACAGTGAGCTGAGATCATTGTGGCTGAAGAGTTTCAGGCCAAGCCGTAAAGCTGTGTCATTTTTAAAAATCTTATTATATATGGGGATTGAATGCATGATCATGAGCTCCTGACAATGAGTTCTGACTAGAAGAGCTAAAATACCCAGCTAGTCTGTAATGAAATTAACATAAACTAAATAATTTTAATAGATTGGGAAAATGTTTAGTCTGAGGAAAACCACACTGCATTTTTCTACACTTTCACACAGAACTCTTCTGACACCCATGTGTGCGTATGGGAGTTTCTTCCCCATACCAAGCAACTCTCCAGCAGACACCGATCGGGTGTCCTATGAGTCAATTCCATTCTGACTTTATGTACTTGGAGATAGCACTAGATACCGCAGGTGAAAGGGCTCAGTCCCATGACACTGTCCCGACTTCAGACGCCAATCAAGAGTCCCAGATTTCAGTCTGTGCTTTTCTGACTGACTGGCTATAAATCTGTGACTCCTCTGGGGGTTCAATTAATTTGCGAGGGTAGCTCACAGAACTCGGGGACAGAGTTACACTGACTGGTTCATTATAAAGGTTGTTACACAGATGCACAGCCAGATGGAGGAGACGCATAGAACAAGGCACGTGGGAAGGGGCTCAGAGCTTCCACGCCCTCTCCAGATGCAGAACTTTCCTGTTTTTCAGTGTTTGGTTATCCAGACTCGTCAAATCTTTTTTTTTTTTTCATTTTTTCAAAAACATTGTTCAACACAACCTCAAATCCCTAGACTAAAGTCATCCTCTCACCTCAGCCTTCTAACTAGTTAGGACTAGAGGTAAGCACCATCATGCCCGGCTAATTCTCTTTTTAGTTTTTATAGAGAGGCAGCCTCACTACATTGCCCAGGATGGTCTCCAACTCCTAGTCTTAAGAGACCCGCCCACTTAGTGTGGGATTACAGGCATGAGCCACTATGCCCGGCTGGGGGTCTTTATAGTTTAATCACCAGCCGTCCCCCACACCTTCCCACAGGTTAGTGGGTGGAAGTACAAGTTCCCACTCTCTAGTCACTTGGTCTTTCTAATGACCAGCCCCAATCTGAGGCTATCTAGAGAACTCCCCTCTCCCCCCAATTCACCACAGTAGCTTAAACTCAGATGTGGTCAAAAGCAGGTTATTATGAATAATAGAAGGCGACTACTCAGGTAATTTCAAATGTTTAGGAGCTCTATGAGTCAACCAGGGACAAAGATCGGATATATTTCTTATTATCCCAGGGATAACTGGGAAGGCAGTCACATGAACTTGGATGCAGCTAGAAGATAGCTTCTCACCAAGCCACGAGGCCTTAGGACCTCTGGTCTTGGTTCCCCTTATAAGATCCATCGCTGTTGCCATCATGCCTCATTTCCCTTCTTATTTCCAGGCCACCCAGGCCATTTGTCACCATAGGGATTCTTATTGCCAAAGGTTCCATAGTCACCTAATGCTGTGGCTTTCAAACTTTTTACTCCAATCCACAAGAAGTGGATTTCATGTCTAATTCCAGTACACACACATGCAAATGAAACAACACAATATTGCAAAACAACGTTCATCTAAAGCTTATCAGATATGATCTTATACTTTTCTATTCTTTTACATGCCTTCTCTTTCAATTATTGTGTTTTTTGCTTTTGTGAGACAGGATCTCACTTTGTTGAGGGCTAGAGTACAATGGCATCATTATAGCTCACAGCAACCTCAAACACTTGGGCTCAACCAATTCCCCTGCGTCAGCCTCCCCAGTAGCAGGGACTACAGGCACAAACCGCCATATCTGGCTAAGTTTTCTATTTTTTTGTAGAGATGGGGGTCTTGCTTATGCCCAGGCTGGTCTCAATCTCCTGGGCTCAAGTCATCCTCTTGCTGTGGCCTCCAAAGTGCTAGGATTATAGGCCTGAGCCCCTGGACCTAGCCTCAGTTTTTTCAAAGCTTAGTCATCTCCCACTAAGTGGATTTATGACCTACTAAGTTGCCTTCTCGCTGTACCTGAAGCCTGGCTTCCTCCAAAGGACGCTGATTTTACTCTGCTTTTCTTGACTGCAGACCTTTTCTTCCAATTCCATATATCACACACTCCTTGTGGACCTGCCACATTGTTTCCTTCCATCTTCCTGCCAACTCCCAGCTTTTTTGACGTGCATTCCAGCAGACTTTGTGATTGACCATCCCTCCTTGCCATTATCTACCAATCTCCCCACTCCTGTCCTTCCTTTGTTGAAGATCGTGGTCATTGGGTAGTGTTTTTCTCTCTAGAAGCACCACAGCACCATGCTGAGTAATTCCAGCATCTGTGTAGATGATCCATCCAGGGTGTTGACTTCTCAGCTCCTTGCTGTCTTCACATCCCCAAGAATCTCTTCATCCTCCCCAAGGACTGCACATCTGCTAAATCACACTTTCCACTCACTGCCTATCTCCCCCTCGTTAGATCACTTCATGCTTCTCTGCATTTCTTCCAGGGTGGAGTCTATGGTTTAAACCCTCAATTTTCTTGACCCCTCCACTGTAATTGCCTGGAGTGCAAAGCAAACTCTGGTTAGATCCAGCTTTCTGCCTTCTCTGGACTGGTGCCCATGCACCTGAATGTACCTCAAGAAAGCACATGCCGCGCAGACAGTTCTCACTTTGGCAACACCACTGTCCAGCCATCTTATTCCTTGCCTTCCACAACTTAAATTTCTACTGTCCCAAGGGACTATTTCACACATTCTCAGACTTCCAGTCCTACATGTATACTAATCCTGATATTTACCTAGCCCCATATTTCATTGAAAAATGAAAGCAGATGATAAATACCTCATCTTCCTATTGCAAATCTTTCAGCACACCCTACCTGTACCTACGTACACTGCCTTTCCTCTACTAAAGCCAATATCTCCACTTGTCCTAGAATCCAACTCTCTCTTACCTTTTTAGGGACTTGGCTCTGAAACTCCCCTCTGTCTCCAGCATTATCATTTTCTCCTTCTCGGAGGGGCTTTCACCTACACATCTGCAGTTACAGCTTCCACCTTAAAAATAAAGTTACTTGACTCCATGCTTCTCCAGCTGTTACCCAATATTTTGAGTTTCTTTCATAGCAAATCTCAAGTTTCCTGTTCTTAACGTTCTTACTTTGTATCTCTACTTTCTCTGTGAACAACTCCACTCAGACTTTTATCTTCACCATACACTGATATTGACCTTGTCAAGGTTACCAATGATCTCCATCTTGCCCAAATCAAACGTCTATTCTCTATCTTTTAGAAAACAGAGTTGGCACACAGTAGGCACTTAATAAATATTTGTCGAATAGATGAATATAACCCATTGGGGCATTACAAAAATGGATCAGATTCAGTGTTTATAATAAGCTAATAAATTTTCTCATGCCAATCCACTTAGAAGGCTTTGAGTATATTTCATTCATCAGCTTTTTACATGTAAATTCCTAGAGCTTTGATTCCTGACCTTGCAAAATTTCAAAAGGATTGTTTCTTTTTAATGTTTTGACTTAAATGCTAAATTTTTAGGACAAAGGAGCACTGGTTGGACATATGAGCACATATAATTTCTAAATTGGATTTTGGGTACACTGAATTGGATTAATCATGATCCAGAGTTCAAGATACTTTCATGACTGTCCATACCTTGTTAATTAATTAGTTTTCAATGATGTTGTAATCATTCATAAACCCTCTGCCAAGCAATGCAATTATCATGTGTTAATGTTACATATAAATAGTTTTAGTCATGGATCATAAGAGAAGAAGAAAAAGGAAAGAAACTAATATTGTATTTGTATTTTGTATCAGACTCCATGTTGGGCACTTTATCTGCATTATTTAATCCTCATAATAATGCTGAGAAATCAGCATTATTATCCTCATATTCCAGATCAGAAAAATGGCTCAGAGAAATCATTTGCCCAAGTTCTCACAGGAAGCACCAAAGCTGGAATTCAGATTTCGTTTTGTTCAGCTTTTTAGTATGGACTTTTTCTCCTTTAGCACATTGCCCATGAGGGAAGGTGGCAATAAGCAGATGTCAACCTGGCATGTTTGAGACCCACTTGTTCCATGTAGACCATTGCTAGGATCTAGACATCTGAATTATAGAAAACAGGAAGATGAAAAAACTATTCTTCTATAATATATATTAAAACATTTAAATACGTGAATATAATATACAAAATGTAGTAAATTAATGAGTTTAAAAGTATGTACAGCTTAGAAACTTTTTTGTCCCTATGTATTATAAAAATTATTTGAAGAAGGCCAGGTGTGGTGTCTCATGCCTGTAATCTTTGCACTCTGGGAGGTGAAGGCAGGAGGATTGGTTGAGCTCACGGGTTTGAGACCAGCCTGAGCAGAGTGAGACCCCCATCTCTACAAAATACAAAAGTTAGCTGGGCATGGTGGCATGTACTTATAGTTCCAGTTACTCAGGAGACTGAGGCAGGAGGATTGCCTGAGCCTAGGAGTATGGGTTGCAGTGAGCTGTGATGACATCACTGCATTCTACCCAGGACAACAGAATGAGACTCTTTCTCAAAAAAAAAAAAAAAAAAAATTACTTGAAGGAGTATCAGCTGTTTTGCATCGTTCAGAAACATTGAGGATATCTGAAAATAAAAAATATTATACAACCCTCATATTTTTAGTGCTATAAAAGCTCCCAATACATTTTCAATATCAATTTTCATACCAAAAATCTGAAATTTGTAAGGCACACTCATTTCCTTTAAAATGTCCACTAAAGCCAGGTGCTATGGCTTTAGTGCTAGCTACTCAGGAGGCTGAGGCCAGAGGATCCCTTGAGCCCCCGAGTTCAAGGCCAGCCTGGGGAACATACTGAGACACTTTCTTTAAAAACAACAAATCCAGGCTTGGCGCCTGTGGCTCAAGCAGCTAAGGGGCCAGCCACATACACCTGAGCTGGCAGGTGTGAATCCAGCCAGGGCCCGCCAAACAACAAGGACAGCTGCAACCAAAAAAATAGCTGGGCGTTGTGGCAGACGCCTCTGGTCCCAGCTACTTGGGAGGCGGAGGCTGGAGAATCACCCGAGCCCAGGAGTTGGAGGTTGCTGTGAGCTGTGATGCCATAGCACTCTACCCAGGGCAATAGCTTGAGGCTCTGTCTCAAAAAAAAAAAAAATTCCAATTCCAGCTTATCTTCAAATAAATCAAGAGATTGTGAAAGCAATGTCTGAACTTCTTATGGAAGCGAGTCAAGTAGTGTCAACTCCCTTCCTCCCCAGTTTTGACATAGTGCAAGTGTTCTCCACTTCCTTGAAGACCCCATCCTCCCTCAGTTAACACCAGGGTTACCAGTATGTGTGTTTCCTGCCTGGGCCCTTTACTCTCTGTACTTTTCTAAGCCTCTCTTGCTTTCCTGATAGGAAACCCTTAGAAAGGAAAAGAGGGTGTCTTATCTTTCTTTTTTCATCTGGCCACAATTTATACATATATGTACCATTTAATGAAAGTGACAAAATCAAAGAAATTCTTTGTTAAAGCAGAGAGCAGGTCCAAGTCTGCTGTGGCTATTTGTCACTTGCCAGTATCAACCACTGTCTTTCTGGCCTGAGAGTAAAACTCTGCAAAACAGAGTTTATTTGGGAATAGCAAGGGATTGTAATCTGAGTTACATGTGGTATGATGGACCATAGGCACATCTAAGGGGGTTGAGGCAAAGAGGAATCTTTTTTTTTTTTGCAAAGGGGAATCTTTTAAAGAAAAAAAGGAGATCCTCATTAGTATAATGGCGAGTAAAGAAAAAAAAAAAAGGGGGTCCTATCACAGTCAAAAGAAATAGGGCGGTGCCTGTGGCTCAGTGAGTAGGGCGCCGGCCCCATATACCGAAGGTGGCGGGTTCAAACCCGGCCTCAGCTGAACTGCAAAAAAAAAAAAAAAAAACCCAGTCAAAAGAAATAAATAACAGGGTGGCGCCCATTGCTCAGTGGGTAGGGTGCTGGCCACATACACTAAGGCTGGCAGGTTCAAACCCAGCTAGAGTCAGCTAAACAATGACAACTGCAACAAAAAAATAGGCAGGTGTTGTGGTGGGCACCTGTAGTCCCAGCTATATGGGAGGCCTCGGTAGAGTGCTGTACTGTCACAACTCACAGGAACCTCAAACTTTCCAGCTCATGTGATTCTCCTGCCTCAGCCTCCTAAGTAGCTGGGACTACAGGTGCTCGCCACAATGCCAGGCTATTTTTTTTGTTGTTGCAGTTGTCATTGTTGTTTAGCTGGCCTGGGCTTGGGTTGAACCTGCCAGCCCTGGTGTATGTGGCTGGTGCCCTACCCACTTAACCACCCATGCTGCTGGCATGAAGATTCTTAATTACTCCTTAGAGGCCCCATCTCCAAATACAACTACCTTGGGGGCTGGAACTTCAACATATGAATTTTGAGGGGGATACATTCGGTTCATAATATCAGCACTGTCCTGTCTGACACCAGATCCTTGGACGACATAGTCACAAATTAGATGAAACCTGATTTGTTTTAACACTATATAAGGAACCATGTGGGAAAGGAGGGTGGGTACTTAATTTGCTTCACTTTTTGGTCAGAAACTTTAATCCAAATTGTGCAGCCAACTTTTCAGAGCTTCGTTAGGGAACACTTGAAAGGGTTCCTGGATTTACAATTCCAGCTAAACTTGGGATTTAGATGAAAAGGGAAAGAATTTGGAAGAGGAAAAAAAAATTAAGTAATCCCCCTGCACTTGAAAGCCATGACTCAGAAACAATGTCTTTTATAATTTATTCCCAAAATCAGATGTGGTTTGCTGGAAGGTCCAACAGCCTTTCTAGTTGATGGCAATAGGTAAGGGAAAGAAAGTTTCTTTGAAGTTCCTCCAAAGATGTTATTTGATGCATTGTTAATCTGATTTCTTTTAGTGGTCAGATTTTGTTTTTGTCCTGATCACTGTTCTGAAGAAGGACTGAAGATTATCTACACAGTATTTCAAACTCTTCTTTCATTTTCTTTTTTGCAAAAGCACCTAATTTAATGAGGACATTTGCTTTCATTGTAATTATTTACTTGAAGGACTCCTGCTGTGTTTTTAGACAAGTATTTCATTCTCCCGGTAAATTGTAAAAGGGTGGAGAACGTATTGATACTCCCAAGGGTCATTAAGCCAGACAGCTGCTGTGGTATTTAGCTTTCTGAAGTTCAGTAAATCTTAAAATGTTAACTGAGCATAACTGAATTAGGATTCACAGGATATAAGCTTTTAGACAAGGAAAAGGAGATACAGTTTTAAGCTCTTGGAGTAGTAAACCTTGGTTCAGACCCCTGACTTCTGGACTTACTGACTTTTTTCAATTATAAACAAATTATTCTCTCCAGAAAAGTTGTTTTTTAAATATTTTTTGAGATACGCTCTTGTTCTGTTGCCTGAGCTAGAGTACAGTGGTGTTATCATAGCTGGAAATGCTGGGCTCAAGAGATTCTGCTGCCTGAGGCTCCCATGTAACTGGGGCTACCAGTACACACCACTATACCTGGTTAATTTTTCTATTTCTTGTAGAGATAGGGTCTTGCTGTGTTGCTCAGGCTGGTCTTGAACTCCTGGCCTCAAGTGATCCTCCTGCCTCAGACTTCCAAAGTGCTGGGATTACAGGTGTGAGCCACTGCCTGGCCCAGTTTAAGTTCTTGATACATTTCCAGGAAAGTAAAAACCAAACTTTAAAAAAAATTATTATTATTATTTATTTATTTATTTTGCAACAGAGTATCACTTTGTCAGCCTTGGTAGAGTTCTATGCATCATAGCTTACAGCAACCTGAAACTCTTAGGCTCAAGATGGGGTCTCACTCTAACTCAGGCTGGTCTTGAACCTGTGAGCTCAGCCAGTCTACCCACCTCAGCCTTCCAGAGTGCTAGGATTACAGGCATGAGCCACCATGCCCAGCCCAATTACTATTATTTATTTATTAATTTTTTTAAAGACAGAGTCTCATTTTATCACCCGGGGTAGAGAGCTACGGAGTTGCAGCTCACAACAACCTCCAACTCCTGGACTTACATGATTCTCTTGCCTCAGCCTCCCAAGTAGCTGGGACTATAGGCGCCTGCCGCAACGCCCGGCTATTTTTTGTTGCAGTTTGGCCGGGGCTGGGTTTGAACCTGCCACCCTCGGTATATGGGGCCGGCGCCCTACCTACTGAGCCACAGGTGCCACCCTACTATTATTTTTTTTAAAAACAAACTTTTTTGTTGTTGTTGTTTGAGACAGAGTTCATAAGTTTGATTTTGTTGCCCTGGGTAGAGTGCCATGTTGTCATAGCTCACAGTCAGCAGCAACCTCAAACTCTTGGGCTCAACTGACCCTCTTGCCTCAGCCTCTCAAGTGGCTGGGACTACAGGAACCTGTCACAACACCTGGATATTTATATATTTTTTTGAGACAGAGCCTCAAGCTGTCACCCTGGAGAGAGTGCCGTGGCATCACAGCTCACAGCAACCTCCAATTCCTGGGCTCAAGCGAGTCTCCTGCCTCTGCCTCCCAAGTATCTGGGACTACAGGCGCCCGCCACAACGCCTGGCCATGTTTTGGTTGCAGCCATCATTGTCGTTTGGCGGCCTGGGCTGGATTCGAACCTGCCAGCTCAGGTGTACGTGGCTGGCGCCTTAGCCTGTTGAACCACAGGCGCCGAGCCTGATCAAAAAAATTTTAAGTTACAGGCTGGGTGTAATGTAGTCTTAGCTACTTGAGAGGCTGGAGTGGATTATGTCTATACCAATTTGGGTAATAGATGGAGACCTATTCTCTAAAACAAACAAAACAACTACAACAAAGACTGGGTGGGGGGGGGCCCGCGGGAGGGGCCGTGGTGGCTCTTGCCTGTAATCCTAGCACTCTGGGAGGCTGAGGTGGGTAGATTGCCTGAGTTCAGGAGTTCAAGACCAGCCTGAGCAAGAGTGAGACCCTGTCGCTAAAAAATAGACAGGCACTGTGGTTGGTGCCTGTAGTCCTAGCTACTTGGGAGGCTGAGGCAGGAGAATCATGTTAGCCCAAGAGTTTGAGGTTGCTATGAGCTATTATGTCATGGCACTCTATCACAAGCAAAAAGGTGAGACTCTGTCTCAAAAAAAAAAAACAAAAAAACTTTAAGATCTTAAAATTATTGCTACTTCTCTGATTCTACGTAGAAAATCAAAAAACAAAACGAAACAAAAAAACAACTAGCCAGGCATTGTGGTGGGTGTCTGTAGTCTCAGTTACATAGGAGGTTGAGGAATGTTTGAGCTCAGAAGGTTAAGGTTGCTGTAAGCTATGATGACGCCAAGACAGACACTCTACCCAAGGCAGAGACTGTGTCTGAAAAAAAAAAAAAGAAAACAAACAAACAAAAAAAACCTTAAACTGAATTGCCAAAGATGCAGAAGAAGTGGTGCTGATTTAGGCTGAATTAAAAGAGGATGGAAATAGTGACAAGAGTTATCAACTGTCTAGAAAGTAATTAAAACTGCTGTATCCCACTTGGGTGGAGCAGAAAATGTGGTTAGTGTTTAAGACCAGACCACTCATATTTTATTTTATTTATGAGACAGAGTCTTAACCATGTTGCCCTTGGTAGAATGCTGTGGCATCACAGCTCACAGCAACCTCCAAGTCTTGGGCTTAAACGATTCTCTTGCCTCAGCCTCCCAACTAGCAGGGACTACAGGTGCCTGCCATAATGCCTGGGTATTATTTTGTTGCAGTTGTCATTGTTGTTTAGCTGGCCTGGGCCAGGTTCCAACCCACCAGACTTGGTGCATGTGGCTGGTGCCATAACCACTGTACCTCGGGTGCAAGCCAGATCACTTATTTTTTAACATTGTCTGCAGTTTGAAATGTAAGCCCTTAGGTGGTTTTGCTTGTTACCAAACAGAATGGCCCAAGGCCAGCAGGGTGGGGTAGCTCTTCCCTGTAATCCTAGCACTCTGCATGGCCGACGTAGGTGGGTTGCTGGGTCTCAAGAGTTCAAGACCAGCCTGAGCAAGAGCAAGACCTTCATGTCTACTAAAAAGAAAAAACTGAGGCAAGAGGATCACTTCAGCCCAAGAGTTGGAGGTTGTTGGCTCCGGTGCTTGTAGCTAAGCGGCTAGGGTGCCAGCCACATACACCAGGACTGGGGTTTGAACCTGGCCTGGGCCTGCTAATGAACAATGACAACTACAACAAAAAAATAGCTGGGTGTTGTGGTGGGCACCTGCAGTCCCAGCTACTTAGGAGGCTGAGGTAAGAGAATCACTTAAGCCCAAGAGTTTGAGGTTGCTGTGAGCTGTGACACCACAGAACTCTACTGAGGGCGACATAGTGAGACACTATATCAGAAAAAAAAAAAAAAGTTGGAGGCTCGGCCTGTGGTTCAAGCAGCTAAGGTACCAGCCACGTACACCTGAGCTGGTGGGTTCGAAAAGCAACAATAATGGCTACAACCAAAAAAAAAAAAAAACAACAGCCGGGCATTGTGACAGGCGCCTGTAGTCCCAGCTACTTGGGAGGTGGAGGCAGGAGACTATTGAGCACTCTACTGAGGGCGACATAGTGAGACTCTGTCTCAAAAAAAAAAAAAAAGAAAAGAAGAGCTAACCTGCCCCTTCAAAGTGTCACAGCAAAGTTATTACTTGCATGTTGGGGGACTAGACATGAATCCCACTTTATGCCATTTTAATGAAATCTCTCTGCTGCCTTAGGGTATGTACTAGAATGTACAAGCACTAAGACATTCTCTGTATTTAGCTTAAAGACAACTGGCCCTGGTCTATTGAAGTATTTAGACCAAAAGTACTTTGAGTTGGCTTTGGTGGCTTACACCTATAATCTCAGCACTTTGGGAGACCTGGGAGGATGGATCACTTGAGGCCAAAAGTTAAAAACGAGTGTAGGCAATGCAAGGAGACTCCATCTCTACAAAAAATAAAAAATATCAGCTGGGCCGAGTGTGGTGGCTCACACCTGTAATCCTAGCACTTGAGAGGCTGAGGCCAGGGGATTGCCTGAGCTCAGAGGTTCAAGACCAGCCTGACCCCAGGAGTTGGCGGTTTCTGTGAGCTGTGATGCCACAGCACTCTACCCGGGGCGACAGCTTGAGGTTCTGTCTCACCAAAAAAAAAAAAAAAAAAAGAATTGTCCAAGGCCATACAAAGGGGACTATATATCTTAGTGAAGGTCATGCCATTAGACAGTTGTGGCTCTTGGCTCGGTACCTGTAGCTCAAGTGGCTAAGGTGCCAGCCACATACACCAGAGTTGGCGGGTTCGAATCCAGCCCAGGCCTGCCAAACAATAATGACAACTACAACCAAAAGAATAGCCGGGCCTGTGGCGGGCACCTGTAGTTCCAGCTACTTGAGAGGCTGAGGCAAGAAAATTGCTTAAGGCCAAGAGTTTGAGGTTGCTGTGAGCTGTGACCACTACAGCACTCTACCAAGGGACATAGTGAAACTCTGTCTAAAAAAAAAAAATAAAGGCTCGGCACCTGTGGCTCAACGGGCTAAGGCGCCAGCCATGTACACCTGAGCTGGCGGGTTCGAATCCAGCCCGGGCCCGCCAGACAACAATGATGGCTGCAACCAAAAAATGGCCGGGCATTGTGGCGGGCGCCTGTAGACCCAGCTTCTTGGGAGGCTGAAGCAAGAGACTCGCTTGAGCCCAGGAATTGGAGGTTGCTGTGAGCTGTGATACCACGGCACTCTATCCAGGGTGACAGCTTGAGGCTCTGTCTCAAAAAAAAAATAAATAAAAATAAAAAAATAAAATTTCCTGTCCATTTGTTTTTATATTGTCCAATAAAGCCTTGTCCATTTGTTTTTATATTGTCTGTGGCTGATTTTGTACTCCTATACAGAGTTGGGTATAGTTACAAGAAAGACTGTTTGGTCCACAAAGCCTAAAGTATTCATTATTTGGCTCTTTTTTTTTTTTTTTGAGACAGAGCCTCAAGCTGTCACTCTGGATAGATCTGGATAGAGTGCCGTGGCATCACAGCTCACAGCAACCTCTAATTCCTGGGCTCAAGCGAGTCTCCTGCCTCTGCCTCCCAAGTAGCTGGGACTATAGGCGCCCGTTACAACGCCCGGCCATATTTTGGTTGTAGCCGTCATTGTTGTCTGGTGGGCCTGGGCTGGATTCGAACCCGCCACCTCAGGTGTATGTGGCTGGCGCCTTAGCCCATTGAGCCACAGGCGCCGAGCCCATTATTTGGCTCTTTGAAGATAATTTTTTTTTTTAATTGTTGGGGATTCATTGAGGGTACAAGAAACCAGGTTACACTGATTGTATTTGTTAGGTAAAGTCCCTCTTAGAATCGTGTTTTGCCCCCAAAAGGTGTGACACACACCAAGACCCCACCCCCCTCGCTCCTTCCCTCTCTCTGTTCTTCCTTTCCCCACCCCTCCCTCATCCCTCATTCTTTCTCTCTCTGCCGACAATATTATTTTATTTTATTCTTTTAGAGACAGAGTCTCACTTTATCACGCTTGGTAGAGTGCCATGGTGTCACAGCTCACAGCAACAACCTCCAACTCCTGGGCTTAGGCGATTCTCTTGCCTTAGCCTCCAGAATAGCTGGGACTACAGGCGCCTGCCACAACATCTGGCTATTTTTTTGTTGCAGTTTGGCTGAGGCTGGGTTTGAACCCCCCACCTTCGGTATATGGGGTCGGAGCCTTACACATTGAACCACAGGCGCCACCCTTTGCAGACAATTTTTAAAAAATATAATTTAATTTCTTCCTTTTAAATTTTAAAATATTGGCTCGGCGCCTGTGGCTTGGCTCGGCGCCTCTGGCTCAACAGGCTAAGGCGCCAGCCATGTACACCTGAGCTGGCGGGTTTGAATCCAGCCCGGACCCGCCAAATAACAACGGTGGCTGCAACCAAAAAAAAAATGGCCGGGCGCTGTGGCGGGTGCCTGTAGTCCCAGCTACTTGGGAGGCAGAGGCAGGAGACTCGTTCGAGCCCAGGAATTGGAGGTTGCTGTGAGCTGTGATGCCACAGCACTCTAACCAGGGTGACAGCTTGAGGCTCTGTCTCAAAAAATAAAAAAATAAAAAAATAAAAAAAAAATTAAAATATTAAGGTGGTAAAATGAAATGTTTTTGTTACATGATTAACTTTTGTAATGCTTGAGTCATGGCTATAGTGTATCCATCAACCAAATGGGTTCACTGTACCCATTTTACCCAGAGTTTTTGCCCTCCTCCCCAGAAAGTTTTCGGACCTCTCCTCATAGGATTTCATGTTGGCCCCATCCTCACCTCCTCATCCATTGACCTAGTTGGGCATGTTGTATCAAGTGTCATATGAGGAAATGACCACCCAGGCTCTGACTGGGCTGTGTTTCTTCTGGAACATCAAACTTTGCTATCTAATGCTTGAGCCACAGATTTAAAAGCATACCTATTCATCATTATTAGAAGCCAGAAAAGAAATATATGAGAGCTTTATTTCTAAAACTTTAAATTAATAACAGTTAGAGGGGCATCTTCTTTAACTTGATCTTTTCTTCTATATTTGAAAAGTATCTCATCTTTGTTAAAATTTCCTTGGCTTCTTCAAAGTCATCTGAAATAAATAGAGATGCTGAGGTCAAGCTTCTCTTCAAGCAAAAATAAAACCAACTGGTTCAGTACCTGTAGCTCAGCGGCTAGGGCACTGGCCACATACACTGGGGCTGGTGGGTTTGAACCCAGCACAGGCCTGCCAAACAACAATAGCAACTACAACAAAAAAATGGCTGAGCAGGTGCCTGTAGTCCTAGCTACTTGGGAGGCTGAGGCAAGAGAATAGATTAAGCCTAAGAGTTTGAGGTTCCTGTGAGCTGTGATGCCACAGCACTCTACCGAGGATGAGACTCTGTCTCACACACACACACACACACAAAGAATAAAATCAACTTCAGGCCACAAAGAAAGCCAGATAAAAGCCCCCAGTCCAATTGATAATTCAGTAAATCTCAGCAATAGAGAGGGAGAACATCTGGATTGCCAAGGAGACAAAGAGGTCAACCAAATTGGGGCTTGTTTACAGGATTCAGATAAATTAGAGAAGCTGATAAGAGAAGCTAATAAATGGGTGTGTTTTAAAAGTTTTCCCTTGGCTGGAGTGGCTCATGCTTATAATCCCAGCACTCTGGGAGGCCAAGGTGGGTGGATCGCCTGAGGTCACATGTTTGAGACCAGCTTGAGCTAGACCAGGACCTTGTCTCTAAAGATAGCCAGGAATTGTGGGAGGTGCCTGTAGTCCCAGCTACTTGGGAGGCTGAGGCAAGAGAATTGCTTGAGCCCAAGTGTCTGAGGCAGCTGTGAGCTATAACTACATAGCGCTCTACTGGGAGTGACAAAGTAAGACTCTCTCAAGAAAAATAAAAAAAATGAAGCTAGGCACCCGTTGCTCAGTGGTTAGGGTGCCAGCCACATACACTGGGGCTGGCGGGTTCGAACCCGGCCCAGGCCTGCCAAACAATGACAACTGCAACCAAAAAATAGCTGGGCGTTGTGGCGGGCACATGTAGTCCCAGCTACTCAGGAGGGTGAGGCAAGAGAATCGCTTATGCCCAAGAGTTTGAGGTTGCTATGAGCTGTGATGCCATAGCACTCTACCTAGGGCGACAGGATCTTAATCTGGAGTGCAGTGGCATGAACTTCCAACTCCTGGCCTCAAACAATCCTGCCGTAACTACTGTGCTATAGGCGCCGAGCCTAGTTTTTCTATATTTAGTAGAGGCAGGGTCTTCCTCTTGCTCAGGTTGGTCTTGAACTCCTGAGTTCAAGCAATCTAGTTCAAGCAGGCCCAGGCCATTTCAATCCCACCAGCCCTAGTGTATGTGGCCAGCGCCCTAGCCTCTGAGCTATAGGTGCCAAGCCAACTCCTTTGCAGGAGTAGCTAGGACTAAAGTGTGTTCTATAATGCCCAGCTAATTTTTGTATTTTTTTAATAGAGACAGGATCTTACTTTCTGTTGAAGCTGAGCTCCTGGGCTTAAATAATCCTCCTGCCTTGGCCTCCTAAAGTACTGGTCTTACAGGTGTGAGCAATTGTGCCTGTCTGCCTTTTTTTTTTCCTCAGACGGAGTCTTACTTTGTTACTCTTGGTAGAATGCCAGCTTCAGCTCACAGCAACCTCAAACTCTTGGGCTCCAGTGATTATCTTGCCTCAGACTCCCGAGTAGCTGGGACTACAGGTGCCTGCCACAAAACCCAGCCAGTTTTAGAGACAGGGTCTTCCTCTAGCTTAGGTTGGTCTTGAACTCATGAGCTCAGGCAATCCTCCTGCCTCAGCCTCTGAGAGTGCTGGGATTACAAGTGTGAGCCACTACAACCAGGTTTTGATCTTTCTTTTCTCTTCTTTTTTATTTTATTTTATTTTAGAGACAGAATCTTAGTTTGTCACTCTCAGTAGAGTGCCATGGCGTTACAGCTCACAGAGACCTCCAGCTCTTGGGCTCAGGCGATTCTCTTGCCTCAGCCTCCTGAGTAGCTGGGACTACAGGCTCCCGCCACAACGCCCAGCTATTTTTTGTTGCAGTCTGTCTTGGGCCAGGTTTGAACCCACCACCCTCCATATATGGGGCCGGCGCCCTACTCACTGAGCCACAGGCACTGCCCTTCTTTTCTTTTTTTTCTTTTTTTGAAACAGAGCCTCAAGCTGTCACCCTGGTTAGAGAGTACTGTAGCATCACAGCTCACAGCAACCTCCAATTCCTGGGCTCAAGCGAGTCTCTTGCCTCCACCTCCCAAGTAGCTGGTACTACACAGCCCGGCGCCACAATGCCCGGCCATTTTTTGGTTGCAGCCGTCATTGTTGTTTGGCGGGCCCAGGCTGGATTCGAACCCGCCAGCTCAGGTGTATGTGGCTGGCGCTTTAGCCCGTTGAACCACAGGCGCCAAGCCAGGGCATTTTTTTTTTTTGAGACTTGACACAATGAAAAATATGAAAGAGCAAAAAATTTGTACTCTTGTCTTGAAAAAGTTGTCTGTATCCTACCTGCTGAGTTCAAAGGACAGAAGATGTCTATGGAAAAGTTTTTTGTTTTATTCTCAGTATAATATTTTCCTATTTTTTAATGTTATTAGAACATGTTTATTTTTCTATTGGGTCCTAATAGGCCATAGAGAGTAATCTAGCAATAAAAGGCAAATGTAAGCATGCTTTCCCAAGGATTCATTGTAAGTTTTATTTCGGTGAATGGGAAGTATTTCACAAACACTTTTCTAAGCTAACATTTATAATATCTTTCTCCTTGGGGCACTAGTATGCCAAATAGAGCAATCAACAATGATAGCAGTTAATAGTAAGTATAAGGATGCTTTCTTTAAAAAAATCTTTTTTAGAGACAAGATCTATCTCTTCTGCCCAGGCTAGAGCTTGGTGGCTCAATCATAGCTCACTGTAACCTTGAATTTCTGGGCTCAAGTAAGCATCCTGCCTCAGCCTCCTAAGTAACTGAGACTATAGGTGCAGACTAACAAGCCCAGCTAAATTTTTTTTTACTGTTTATAGAGATAGGGTCTCACTATGTTGCTCAGGCTGGTTTCAAACTCCTGGCCTCAAGCTATCCTCCTGCCATAACCTCCCAAGTGTTGGTGTTACAGGTGTGAGCCACTGCACGTGGAGCTTTCTTTAAGATGTGTAATAAACTGTTTTCTTGCAGTGAATGGAAGAGTTGACAGAGAAACATGTTTATAAGTAAACACTGAGAATATGTTATTAGAACATGTTTCTTTGTCCATTGGGCCTTAATAGGGCAAGTGGAGAAATTCAGTATTAAAAGGCAAATGTAAGCATGCCTTCTGTAAGATGCATCAGAAACTGTTTTCTCTCTTTTCTTTTTCTTTTTTAAAATTTCGATGTATTTAGTGGGTACAGGTGCAGTTTAGTTACATTAGGATGTATTGTATAGCAGTGAGGTCTGAGATTTTAGGATCTGCATCACCTGGATAATATACATTGTAACCAATAGATAAATTTTTCTTCCATCACTCCCCCCCACCCCCATCCCACCCTAGCATATTTGGAGTCTCCAGCACTCTCAGTATGACCATGCATACCCATAGTTTTGCTCTGACTTAAAACAGAGAACATACCATATTTGATTTTCTGTTCCTTAGTTACTTCACGTAGGATAATGGCCTATATTTATATCTTGGTTGCTGAAGAAGACATTATTTTGTTCTTTTTTATGGCTGAGTAAAGAGTTCCGTGGCATATGTGTACACTGCATTTTCTTTATTCACTCATCAGTTACTGAACACTTAGATTGATTCCATATCTTTGCTATTATGAATTGTTCTACAATAAATGTACAAGTGCAGGTATCTTTCTCATGTAATGACTTATTTTCGTTTGGAAAGATAGCCAGTAGTGGGATTGCTGGATCAAATGGTAGATCTATTTTGATAGTTCTGTGAGAGATCTTTATGCTGTTCCCATAAGGTTGAGCTAATTTACATCTCCATGAAAATCATGTAAATGTTCCCTTTTCACTGCATCTTCATCAACATCAATTTGTGTTTTTACTTTTTAATTATGGCTATTCTACTAGAGTAAGATGGTATCTCATTATGGTTTTAATTTGCATTTCTCTGATCATTAGCGATGTTGAGCAGTTTTCCATATGTTTTTTGGTCATTGAAGTATCTTCTTTTGAAAAAATGTTGAGTGAGGTCTTTTGCCCACTTTTAATGGTTTTTTTTTTCTTGCTAAGTTGTTTGAGCACTTCATAGATTCTGGATATTAGTGCTTTGTCAGATGAATGGTTTATGAATATTTTGCCCATTCTTTTGGTTCTGTTTACTCTGTGGATTATTTCTTTTGCTCTGCAGATTTTTTGTTTAATTAAGTCTCATTTGTTCATTTTTGGTTTTGTTGGTATTTGCTTTTGGGGTCTTAGTAATAATATTTTTGCCTGAGCCAATGTGCAAAAGGTTTTTCTTGGGTTTTCATCTAGAGTTTTTAGGGATTCAGGTCTTACATTTATGTCTTTAATCCATCTTGAGTTAATTTTTGTATATAGTGAGAAATAGGATCCAGTTTCATTTTTCTGCATATGGCTCTCCAATTTTCCAGCACCATTTATTGGAAGCCAGGTCATGTGATACCTGCTCTTGTTCTTTTTGCTTAGGATTGATTTGGCAACACAGTGTTGCCTTTGGATCCATGTGAATTTTAGGATTGTTTTTTCTAGCTCTGAAAAATGACATTGATATTTTGGTAGGAATTTCATTGAATCTGTAGATTACTTTGGACAGTATGGTCATTTTAACAGTATTGATTCTTTTAGTCCATGAGCGGGGGATGTTTTTCTGTTTGTGGCAGCTATGATTTATTTCATCAGTGTTTTGTAGTTCTCCTTGGAGAGATCTTTCACCTCCTTGGTGAAGTATATTCCTAGGTATTTTAAATTTTTTGCAGATATTGTAAATGGGATTGAGTTCTTGGTTTGGTTCCCAGCTTGGTCATTGGCTCCCAAATGCTACTCATTTATGTATGTTGATTTTGTAACCTGAGATTTTATTGAATTCATTTATCCAATCAGGGAATGTTTTGGAGGAACTTTTAGTTTATAAGAAACATCTTCAAACAGAGATAATTTGAGTTTCTCTTTTCTGATTGGGATGCCCTTTATTTTTTCTCTTTCCTGGTTGATCCTGCTAGAACTTCTAATACTATGTTGAATAGAAGTGGTGATAGTGGGTATCCTTGACTTGTTCCAGTTCTTAGGAGAACACTTTCAACTTTTCCCTATTCTGTATGATATTGGCTAATGAGTTTGTCATATGTGGCTTTTATTAATTTTTGAGGTATTTTCCTTCTATGCCTAATTTGTTAAAGGTTTTTTCATGAAGGGATGCTGGATTTTATTGAATGCTTTTTCTGCATCTATTGAGATGATGATGTGGTTTTGTTTTTAATGCTGTTTATGTGGTAAATCACACTTACTGACTAGCGTATGTAGGTCCTTGCATCCCTGGGGTAAAGTCCTCTCGATTGTGGTAAATTTTCCTTTTTTTTTTTCTTTGAGACAGAGCCTCAAACTATTACCCTGGATAGAGTGCCGTGGCATCACAGCTCACAGCAACCTCCAATTCCTGGGCTCAAGCGAGTGTCCTGCCTCTGCCTCCCTAGCTGGGACTACAGGCGCCCGCCACAATGCCTGGCCATTTTTTGGTTGCAGCCATCATTGTTGTTTGGCGGGCCCGGGATGGATTTGGGCCCGGGATGGATTCAAACCTGCCAGCTCAGGTGTATGTGGCTGGTGCTTTAGCCAGTTGAGCCATAGGGCGCCGAGCCTGAAAGCATATTTGAAAGCACATTTATAGAGTTGTACAGCCATCATCAAATCTAACTTTAGGATATTTCTATCACCCTAAGAACTATCTGTTGCTATCACTTTCCACTGCTACTCTGAGCCTCAGGTAGCTGCTTAGCCTTTTGTTTTGTGTTTGTTTCCACCCTATGTGGATGGATTGTACTACAGTTCAGACATTAATTACCTATCAATTAGCATCATACTGCATAGGTTTAAGGCTCAGCCCTTCCAGAAGACTGGTTTCCTTCAGATGCCAGCCACTATCTCTGGGGAGACTGGCACTTTCAATGGCTGAGGATAAATTGGGGGATTTCTACAGTTCCCTTGGGGTCAGTAATACACTAGAGTGACTCACAGCACTCATTAAAAATGTTACAGTTTCATTATAAAGGGTACAAATAGGACAAAGTCTGGAAAGGACCTGATTGCAGAGCTTCCACTTCTCCCCATCTGGAGGTTGTGTCACCCCCTCTGCACGCTAGTGTGCTCACCAGTCAAGAGGCTCCTCCAAGCCTTTGTGTTCAGAGTTTTTCTTAGGGTTTTGTTATGTAGGTATGATTGATTAATCACCCACAGGAATGTGCTCAGAGTTCCAGTCCTCTACTTGTGTGTTTGGTTTTCCTGGTGACCATCCCCTTCCTGAATTTGTCATCTTGAGCCCCCTCATTAGCATAACAAAGACCCCACTGTGTCTCAGGAAATCCAAGGAATTTTGAAGCTCTGTGCCAGATAAAAAGTCCAGATATATTTTTTTATTATACCACAATTTACAGACTTGCTTTTCCTGAAAATTTTATATGCATGGAATCATAAAGTATGTACCTTCTTATGACTAATTTCATTGCCTTAACATGTTTTTGAGGTCCATTTATATCAATATTTCCCCTCCCTTTTCATGACTGAATAGTATTTCCCTGGATAGATAAATAACATTTGTTTATCCATTATCCAATTAATAGGCATTTAGATTATTTTCAGCTGTTATGAATAGTACTTCTGTGATCATTTGCATACAAGTCTTTGTGTTGCCATATGTTTTAATTTCTCTTGAGCTGATGCCTAAGAATTACTAAGCCATCGAGTAACTTGAAAAAAAAGTAGCTGTTCTAATTTACATTCCCATTGGCAAGGAATCAAGATTTCAGTTTGTTAGCATCCTTGCCAACATTTGGTATTATCATTTTTTTTGATTATAGTCATTCTAGAAATGTATAGTACTATCTTATTTTAGCTGTAATTTGCTTTTCCCTAATGATAAATGATGTTGGGCCTTTTTTTTCATGGTGTTTATTGGTCATTTGTATGTATTTTGTGAAATGTATATTAAATGCCCTGTTTTTCATTTGGTTCATAGTCTTATTACTGAGTTATAGGAGGAGATATTTAAAAAATTCTAATTCTAAATACAACTCTTTTATCAAATATAGGTGTTGAAAATATGTTTTTAAAAAACGGCCTGAGGATTGTTTTTCCATTTTCTAAGATGTAGAAAGCCCAGTCTGTCTGGCTCGCCCAAGGGTCACAACTGAAAACTCTGGACAGAGTCTATGGAGGCCCAGAGGGGTGGAAGGAGATCAAAACCCGAGGTGCGACCTGTTGGCAGGTTTCCTGGAGTTTTCTCCATTCATCCTTCAGCTTAGGCTTTAGGGCATCCCTATTCTTGGTCTGTACAGTGAGTCAAGATAGAAAAGGCTCCAAGAAAAACCCTTCCTCACTTTGTTTATGATCAGAAAACTTGAAAGAAGGCCCCTACATGAAGAAAACTGTGTAGAAAATCACTGTTTTCTTTTTGTATTTTGGTTTTTGTTTTACTTTTCGGATGACACCCACGTAGTGCTCACTTATTAGGGTGTCCTGCAGTGGTCGTGGTGGTGACAATAGCAGCTATGCTGTCACCTAAAACTCTGAAAGGTATTATTTGTATTTGACCAGAGAAACTGGATAAAGGGGTCCTATTGTCCAAAGATTGGGGGGGGGTGAATACTTTTTTGGCCCGGCGCCGGCCCCCCCCCCCCCCCCCCCCCCCGCCGGCGGCGCGGCGGGTGGGGGGGGGGAGGGCG
>CAUYRH010075558.1:0-33373 GCA_963574655.1 Perodicticus potto | reverse complement strand
GTGGCATCACAGCTCACAGCAACCTCCAATTCCTGGGCTCGAGCGAGTCTCCTGCCTCTGCCTCCCAAGTAGCTGGGACTACAGGCGCCCGCCACAACGCCCGGCCATTTTTTTTGGTTGCAGCCACCATTGTTGTTTGGCAGGTCCGGGCTGGATTCGAACCCGCCAGCTCAGGTGTACATGGCTGGCGCCTTAGCCTGTTGAGCCACAGGCGCCGAGCCCATTCTTTAAGTATTAAGAGCTTTCTTTGAAATGAAACCTTTGGGGGTCACCCTATTTACAGAAATGGTTGAAATTAAAGCTTCTCTGGTTGTCCAAGGGATAGAGACTCTGGAACCCACCCACTCAGCACGCTGTATCTTGGTGCCCTTCTTGTTATTATCCTTAAGACATTTCAGCAGAGCCCTAAGGCTCCTCAAGGCATAGTTTGAAAACTACTGGACTCGGTGGTATTTAAGGTTTATTTTTTGGTGACTTCAGAGGCATCAGAGCATCTCCAAAGAAGGGAAAGCTTTAGGGAAAGAATGGCAGCCTTCTGAAGTATTTTATGTAAGAAATACAGTGTGAGACTGTCCATTCTCAAGGCTCTATATTCTGCTCATGCATACTGCTCTTCTGTACTCAGAATTTTGTCACTTATATGTTTTCAATCTCATGTATGTTTTTATTCAGTATATATTTTGTGCATCCACTGTCTCCTGGGCATATTGGATTTGGATTTCCAGTGGTGACTAATAGAGCCCAGAGCATAATGGGAAATTCGGATGCTGAATAAAATACACAAAATACATAATTACAAATTATGATTATTATGAAATAAAAGAATATGGTGCTATTATATAAGACATCATATAGGTGATCTAAGTTAGACTGGAGAGTCAAGGGGTGGTTTTATTGAGCAAGTTCTATTTGTACTAGGACATGAAAAGGGACTTGGAATTAACCAGATGTAAAGTAGGGATAAAGTATTCTAGCCAGCAAGAGCAGCAAATGTAAGGGTCCTGAGGCAGGTAACCACTGGGCACATTGGAGAACCTGGAAGATGGCCAGTTAATGAGTTTATGGGTGTGGTAGGAGAGATTGGAGAGGCGGGTAGGGACTGGATTATGTGGGAGCTGTGCAGCCATGGCAGAGAGGTTATTCTATGTATAAAACGCTAATGTCTATTGTTAATAACTGAGTGGTCATTATAACAATTTATTTACAGCCCAGTGGTTCCCAGACCCAGATGATCTTGGGCAACTCCCAGAACAAAGTTTAGGGGAAGAGAGAAGTCAGAGACCAGTGCTTCTTGAAAATACCGCCACAGCCGAAGGCATTGAACAGTTTTTGCTGAACTACCTCAAAGAGAAGGATGTAGCAGATGGAAATATCTCAGATTTTGATAATGAAGAAGGTATTTATTTTGGCTTACCCAGTTTTTTCTTTTTGAAACAGATTATTGTAAAAAGAAAAAAAAAGAAAAAGAAAGAAAAAAAGAAAAGAAACATCATTACAAACAGTTTAGAAATAAGAAAAGTTAACTTAAACCAAGATCACCGATGCTGATGTAGCCATTCTCATTTTTTGTGTAATCTTTTTAAATTCTTTATTGCAAACCTATTTTTACATGGTTGCAGCTGCAGTTTGAGTGCACTATACCCTTTTTGTGTTTAGTTATAAGCAGCTCTCCAAGTAATATTTTAATAGCTGCTACTAAGTATCCATTCCCCTGTGGATAGTTAGGCTGCTTCTAGCTTTCACTCTAATAAACAGTGTTGCAATGGACGATTCTGTGCATGTGACCTTTTCTTTTTTGCATATTTCTTTAAACTCCCAGAAGTGGGATTTCTGGGTCAAGGATACGAACATAATTTAATGCTTGCCAAATGCCTCTCAAAAAGGTTGTGCCAGTTTATAACTTTCCTTAAGCACTTCAGGGTTAACACTGGTTCACCACGACCTTGCCAACGATGGCTGTTACCAATTTTACTTCTTTCTGAATTAATAAGTAAAAATGATTCTTGTTATTTACTTGTTATTTCTTTGATTACTGGCAAGGTTAAATGTTTTTCTATATGCTTCTTTCTTAACAGTTTTTTTCCTCGGGTCTATTGTCAATTCATATGCTTTTTCCATTTATTTATTGGTGGGAAGAGATTGCAATGTTT
Organism: Perodicticus potto; assembly: GCA_963574655.1. Lineage (NCBI taxonomy): Eukaryota > Metazoa > Chordata > Mammalia > Primates > Lorisidae > Perodicticus > Perodicticus potto. The sequence continues at coordinate 31,223 of CAUYRH010075558.1, read as the reverse complement.
TTCTTACCAATTTATATGATAAAGAAGAAAGGAGGTCAGGCTAGTTGAAGCTCTGGCCTGTTGTTTTATTCACAAGCTCAATCTGGAGCTTCAGGTCATGGAAGGATTAATAAATTATTAGAATCTCCTCTGCAAATATAAAATGCCAAGTCATAATGAGCTTGGTGATCTCAGAACTATCCTAAATCGAACTGAGTCCCAAATTAGTTTGTTAGGTTGGAATTGAACAGATTTCTTTTTTCTTTCTTTCCTTTTTTTTTTTTTGACAATCTCCACTCTGAGACTGTGATGAAATTAAGCCTATACTTCCAGGATAACAAGAAATAGTAGCTCATACAACTAAGTACAACAAATTCCTTCTAAATAGCAAGGCCCCAAGTAATGATTTATGCAGAGCTGAGCCTTGCTTTCCCCAAGGACAGAGTTTCCTGATCAGAAATCTATCAGGCTTTTTCTTCTCAGATTTGCTTCTTGAGCTAACCCAATCCTTTTCGTGAACTGTGTGTCACCCAAACCTGGAAACAGTGAAGAAAAGGAGGCATTTTGATCCCTCATAATCTGGATTTGCCATTCTTGTTTAACATTTGAGCATTGTCATTGAATCCATCCTTTGTGCTTAGAATCTTCCAGTTCTAGTTGATTGTCAGTAGGAACAGACTGAATGAATCAAACCCTTCTTCCAATAACAGAAAAATCTACAACCCTCAAATAACATTCTGCAATAGGTGAATTTCAAACAGCAAATCCTCCTCTAGGGGAAAAAAACACACAGTCCTATCATTCTTATGATTATCATTCATCAAATACATACCACACATTTGGCATTCTAAGGAATGTTTGGCTCAATGTTGGTTTGACCTGAGTTCTTTATTTTAACCACATAAGTGCACCTTGTATATCTGAGGTCCCTTTCTCTAAGAAATTCAAGCATCCTACAAATGCATTTTCATTTATCTTTTCAGCATCTGTTAGAGACAGGTGCAGCCTCTACTGTAAGATTCTGTCTTTCTAGCAGAGGGAACTGAAATGGGGAAAAGTTAAGGGAACAGTGCTCAGCTCAGTGGAAATGAGCACAGCTGGTAATGGGGGCTTAGATGCTGGGCTGGGGGCTATAAGTAGATAGAGGAAAATTTTTCAGGATGGGGATTTTTGGCCTGGGTATCATGCAACTCTGGTATCTTTTTTGTTTTAATGTACAAACCTACACCTATGTCATGCAATGCAGCACTCTAGGCAGTGAGAAGAGAATGGTAATAGCTGGTAACATTAATCTGTTTTAGCCTTCTCATCAGCACATAAGGTAAATATGTTATATCCCTTTTTTCTTTTTTTTTTTTTTTAGACAGAGTCTCACTTTGTCATCCTCTGTATAGTGCTATGGCATCATAGCTCACAGCAACCTCAAACTCTTGGGCTCAAACGATTTTCTTGCCTCAGCCTCCCAAGTAGCTGGGACTACAGGTGCCTGCCACAATGCCCGGCTGTTTTATTTTAGAGACGGGGGTCTCACTTTTGCCCAGGCTGGTCTCAAACTGGTGAGCTCAGGCAATCCACTCACCTTGGCCTCCTAGAGTGCTAGGATTACAGGCATGAGCCACTGCACCTGGCCTCTATCCCTTTTTTCTAGATGAGGTAATACAGGATGAGAAAAGTTGCTGGTAGGTTGTGAACCAGCCTTCTCTAACCAGACCCAATGCTCTATGAATTCTAGCAAGCTTCCCTGGTATTTTCTCTCATACAAAGATAAGTACGGCCTTCTAGCCATCAGAAGTTCTTACAGGGTGGTGGAAAAGACAGATGTGCACCCCCTTTAGTCAGCATGAACAAAGAGGAAAGGAAAGAGTGGAGGGCAGAGCAATGATTCGCCATCGAACTCCCCAGCCTTAAGGCTCCAAATGAGAACCCTGTGCTTTTATGTTTTTATTTTAAATATTTATTACTGGAAATTTAGAAAAAACCAAAGGCTTGGGGAAAAAATTTAAATCATCTTATTACTCCACCACTATTAATATTCTGTTGTGCTTCCTGTGTTGCAAAAATTTATGTGATAGTGCTCATGCTTCATGTGCAGTTTTGTATCATGCTTTTTCCCTTTTTAACACAATAGTATTTCCTAAGCATCTTCCCTTGTCATTAAAACCCTTGCTAAACACAAATTTTAAGGACCTCGTAACATGCCATTGTATGGATGTACCAAGGTTTTATGTAACCATTCCTCCTGGAGTGGAGAGTATCTTAGTCCATTCATGCTGATGTAATAAAAGATCTGAGACAGGGTAATTTATAAAGAACAGAAATTTATTTTCTCATAGCTCTGGAAGCTGGAAAATCCAAGATTAAGGTGATGGCAAGTTCAATTGTCTCATGGTGGGTGCTCTCTACTTTCAAGATGGTGCCTTCTTGCCATACCTCCCCCTTCTTCCATTCCCTCCCTTCCTCTGAGCCGAGGAACGTGGTATCCTCACATGGCAGAAGGTAGAAAGGCAAGTGAGCTGAGCACTGTGTGAAGCCTCTTTCATAAGCCTTAACCCATTCATGAGGGAGGATCCTTTTGACCTAATCACCTCTTGAAGGCCCCACCTCTTAATACTATCACATTGGCCATTAAGTTTCAACACTTGAATTTGGGGGGAACACATTTAAACCATAGCAAGGGCTCTTCCCATACAACTTGACTCAAATTTCAGATGGCTTCCTTAGGATCCAGTCCTGTATATTTTTTTCTTGTAAGTCCTGTTCCTTAGTCTAAAGCTTGGAGTAAGGCTGGGTTGGGCGTCTCTCATAAGACACTGTCCCCAGTTATGCTCTTTTTCCAGAGGAGCAGTCAGTCCCTCCCGAAGTGGCTGAGAATGATACCCATCCAGATATGGAGCCACCACTGCCAGTGCACATCCAAATAGCCATGGACGTGATGGAGCGCTGCATCCACTTGATGTCGGATACAAGTCTGCAAATCCGCTTGAAGGTCAGTGTGCAGCCCCTTCTCTGTATTCACAGAGCACTGGGACTGGGGGCGGGGGGCCTGTTTGCCAATGGCTACGCGGATGAGCAAGTAGATTCCTTTATCTCACAGCCCATGTGTAGTGCCCAAGAGAAGGCATTGAGAGGAATTTATCTATGGGATAAATTTACATCCTTCTGTGTCAGTTCAGATGCCAAAACCCTGCATTAAAACCACAGAGTTTGGGGGTTCATTCAATCTCTGAGGCAAAGAAAGTCATGTGCTTTGGAAAGGATATCATTTTCTGAGCTGACTCAATGTAGGATACGGGTTTTAATACTTTAAAGTGGTCATTCTTCCAGAGCTGACACTAGCCCTTATCTGTTTCTATTTCCATTTTCATCCTAGGAAAAACTCTACTTCATAATATTACATCCTGATTTGCTGGCAGTTTCCCAAGCAGTACTCCATCAGCAAAAGCTTAAAATATACAATAATGACTGCAATAACAGGACAGTGGCGTGGGATGGTAGTGGGGGCCAGGGCTTCCAGAGTCACCCAGGAGAAGATCTTATACCCAAAGGAAAGCAACACTTCTCCCTGTTCCCAAGCAGAAGTGAGGAATGTAACTGCTTTAGTGACTCCCTGTTAGTGATGAGAGCACATTGCTTTGCTTGGGGGTGATGGGCGAGGAAACCCTGATCTATAGATTATCTCAAATCTAAGTCTGTTTTGTGGAATTTATTTAGTCTTCCCAAGACACCACTTAGCATTCATCTGTTGTTCCATTCAGTAAACACGTTTGAGTGCCTGTTATATGCCAGGCTTTAAGGTAGGTGCCTGGTTGATTACATTCAGCAAACTCCAGTATATCATTCAAAACTTTCCCTTTTATGGAGATTTGGTAGCAGCTGTATTCACACCATAATTATCAAGAGCTTCAGTGTTGAAATCAGACCTACCTACCTGAGTTCCGATTCTGATTCTGACCCTTACTTGGCTTGTGCCTTTGAGTAAATTAATTCACTATTTTGAGCCTCAGTATCCTCTCCTGTAAAATGGAGATAATGGTACCTAACCCCACAGAATTGTGGATTATAAAACAGTTACCATGAAGTACGACATTTACACTCATTCATTTATTCACTAAATGCTAATCAAGGATTACTACAGGCCAAGCAGAAGGGAATGATGCAGACATGATTCCTGTCTTCATGGAATTCCTGTCTGTTGTAGGAAGAGAGGCAGTGTACAAACTCACACATACAAGTCACGGAAATGCTGCTCAGATGATACGCAGGTTCTATGTGCTTAGTAATATAAGCATGGTAATTTAGCCACGTAGCAGATATGTACTGAGGACCCACTCTGTACCAAACCCTCTTCAATAAGACAGAGCTTACATTCTGATTTAGACTAGGTCCTTGGGGAAAGCCTCTCTCAGGCAATAACATTTCTAAAGGTTGAGAAGGAGCCAACCGTGCAAAGGGACAAAGTCAGGGAGCAGAACATTCCAGGCAGAGGGGGAAAATGTGCACCATAATGTAACTTGTCCAGTTAATGGCAGAATTCCAATTTAAATTCTGGTCCGTGGTGCCAGAGCCATTTCTACTGTACTGCCGTGCTCTCCCCTACACTATTGAGCTTTTTCTTGTTCTCCTGCTTCAGTCGTCACCCCTCAATGACAAGGCCTCTTATCTTAGTGTGGACCAGCATGGAGTAGGTATCCAGTAAGGGTTTACTGCTTAATGTTGGCAGGTTCACTCTGTCTGTCTCACTCACACTTGCCCCGCACCTGCTCTGTGAAGGCTGGCCCATGTGCAGGAAGGAAGCCTGCACCGGTCTCCTACTGACCACCGCCTGTGACCCTGACGCAGGCTGTTTTCAGTGAACTTTGAGCTATCAGAGATCAGGAAACATTCTTAAGAAAGGGCAAAAATCAATTGACATGTAGGCTACCCCAAAGCTTTCTTGTGAGATTAGCTCCCTACCTCAGCTGCCCACTTGGCCTCTCCAGGCAGCCGTAGCAGGACTTGATCTCACCAGCCTTTCAACGTGCCCCAACTCTGGCTCCCATGTCACTTGGTGGCATCTCTTCAGTCGCTATGCCTGAACCCAGGCAGCTCTCTTTGATACCTCTCTTCCTCTCCTCTCCCTAATATCTAGTCCTTCAGCAATTTAAGCCATGTTATCTCCAAAACAGACCTCAGATCTCTTCAATTCTCTGCCTCCGCCTCCATCACACGGCCACATTCCTCTGCACTCATGTGAACCTGTCCTTGGCCTTCCAAGGGGCCTCCTCTCTTCTCTCCCCCTTCAAATCCCTTCTCCACTCAGCAACTAGAATGACCTTTTTAAGACATGAATCATCTCATGTCACTTTCCTGCTTAAAACACTTTGATGGCACTTCATTGCACTTAGTCCAAAATAAAAATTCCTCATGTGACCGCCTTGTGGTCCAGCCCCATTTTACCCCTTCTCCAGGTTCCACACAGCCCTTCTTTTGTTTCCTGAGCACGGCAAGCTCTGTCCCACCTCTGGGTCTTCCTCATTGCGGTTTCCAGTCCATGCCTGTATTCTGTGCACTGCACCCAGGAGCTTAGGTCCTGGCACTGGAGATCCTCCGCCCAGTCAGGTGACCTTGGGCAAAGCTCAGGGCCACCTATTTTCAGGTTTGTCTTAGGAATACCTACCCCGTCTTTCTCAAAGTGTTGTCAAGGATAAAATGGGACTATTTGTTGAACTGCTTTGGAAAGCTAAAAGCCCTGTGTGTATGTAAGGTATTATTCCCCCTGACTTTGTTTGGGAGAAACTGGAAACCGCAATGAGGAAGACCCAGCGGTGAGAGAGAGCTTGCTGTGCTCTCCACATTTCCATTCTCACTCTTCATGGGACTAGCTCATACTCATCCTTTATGTCTCTTTTTAGATGCTACTTCCTCAGAGAAGCCTGCCCGACAGCCTGTGTGGTTTAGATCCTTCCAAGTTTCTTTCCATTGTACCCTTTACTTCCCTTCTTGTCCTACTTGGTAACCATCTCTTTATTTGGTTGTTATCTAATTGAGGTCTTTCCCCAATTGACCATAAACCTCAAGAAGACAAGGAAACGTGTGTTTTGTCCCTGTGTCTCTCTCCAGTACCTAGCCTGTGTTTGTCATGTAGACAGCACTCAGTAAACAATTAGCCAGTTAGTGCATTTCTAAGTTATATTCTTTTCAAATGGTGACTTGATCCCAGGAATTTGGTTTCCAGCCTTTACCATCTGCCAAAATCTTGTCTTTCAGGTCTTGGATGTGCTAGATCTGTGCGTGGTGGTTTTGCAGTCCCACAAGAACCAGCTCCTTCCTTTGGCTCACCGGGCCTGGCCCTCACTCGTGCACAGACTCACACAAGACACCCCCCTGGCAGTGCTTAGGGCCTTCAAGGTACTACACTGGCGGCCCCCACTGTCTGTCGTGAGGATGGAGGTAGCACTCAGGGACCCACAGAGTCTTTTGGATTGTTTTTTTTTTCTTCTTTTGAGACAAAGTCTCACTTAGTTGCCCTGGGGTTGAGCGCCCTGGTATTATAGCTCACAGCAGCCTCAAACTTCTGGGCTCAAGTGACTCTGTTGCCCCCTGAGTAGCTGGGACCTGTAATCCCAACTACTTGGGAGACAACAACGCCACAACTATTTTTCTGCCACAACGCCCAGCTATTTTTTTTTAGAGACAGGGTCTCGCTCTTGCTTAGGCTTGTCTTGAACTCCCAAGCTCAAGCAATCCACCCACCTCGGCCTCCCAGAGTGCTGGGATTACAGGTGTGAGCCACTGCACCCGTCCTGGATTGGTTCTCTTTTTATCTGATTGCAGTGTCACGTATCTCTTAGAAAGTATAGAAAAACAATAGAAGCACAAAGAAGAAAATAAAAGTCAGTTTCCTTTTAAATTTGAAGCAGAATGAACTAGTATCTACTATCTTTTTTATCTAAGCATCTCATATGTGCCATGCAGTGAGCTCAGCACTCCTCCACACATGAGCTCATCTCACAGCCAGCCTCCCTTGAGGAGGGTATATATTATGTCCATTTTTGGCAGAAGAGAAAACATGTTCAGAGAAGTTAGGGAATTTTCTCAAGATCATACAGCTAAGAAGTGATAGAACCCAGATCAGTGAGTTTATGCCTGTATTCTGTGCACTGCACCCAGGAGCTTAGGTCCTGGCACTGGAGATCCTTCGCCCAGTCAAGTGACCTTGGGCAAAGCCCAGGACCACCTATTTTCAGGCTTGTCTTAGGAATACCTGCCTGATCTTTCTCATAGTGTTGTCAAGGATAAAATGGGACTATTTTTTGAACTGCTTTGGAAAGCTAAAAGCCCTGTTTGTATGTAAGGTATTATTCCCCCTGACTTAGTTTGGCATACATTAGCATGCACATTTTAGGTTTTTTATTTATATCCTTCCTTATTCTAAAAAGGACTTAAGGCAGCCTACAGAGAAACGTTTAACACAGCAAGCTAACATAAATTAGGAGAAGGTAAGCAAGATAAGGCAAAGAAAAAAGATATGTAGGGACATAAAATTAAGCTTGGAATGCATCTAATGTACACAGCTAAAGTAGTTTGGTTTTCTGTTAGATCCTTCAGCATATACTGAACCAAATTAAAATATGTAAAATTGTCTGTACAGATAAGGAAACAACAACTAAAGCAAATAGACACCCTTCAGAATGGGAAAAGATATTTGCATATTATGAATCGGGCAGAAACATGATAACTAGGATCTACAGAGAACTCAAATTAATCAACAAAAAAAGACCCAATAGGGTGGCGCCTGTGGCTCAAAGGAGTAGGGCGCCGGCCCCATATGCCAGAGGTGGTGGGTTCAAACCCGGCCCTGGCCAAAAACTGCAAAAAAAAAAAAAAAAAAGACCCAACAATCCTATGTATCACTGGGCAAGAGAGATGAATAGAACCTTCTCTAAAGACGACGGATGAATGGCTAACAAACATGAAAAAGTGCTCGTCATCCCTAATCATCAGAGAAATGCAAATAAAAACCACCCTAGATATCACCTAAAAAGTGCTCTTCATCCCTAATCATCAGAGAAACGCAAATCATAACCACCGTAAATACAACCTAATCCCAATGAGTATAACCCACATCACAAAATCTCAAAGCTACAGATGCTGGCGTGGATGTGGAGAGGAGGGAACACTTTTACACTGCTGGTGGAACTGCAAACCAATACAACCTTTTTGGAAGGAAGTTTGTAGAATCCTCAAAGAACTCAAATTAGACCTCCCATTTGATCCTGCTACCCAGAAGAAAAAAAATCCTTTTATCATAAAGACATCTGAACTAGACTGTTTATCACAGCTCAATTTACAATTACCAAAGTGTGGAAACAGACTAAATGCCCACCAACCCAGAAATGGATTAACAAGCTGATATATATATATATCATATATATATCATGGAATACTATTCAGCCACTAAAAAAGATGGAAACTTTACATCTTTTGTATTAACCTGGATGGAAGTGGAATACATTCTTCTTAGTAAAGCATCACAAGAATGGAGAAACAAAAATCTAATATACTTGGCCAGGCCTGGTGGCTCACTCAGGTAATCCTAGCACTCTGGGAGGCCAAGGTGGGTGGATTGCCTGAGCTCACAGGTTCAAGACCAGCCTGAGCCAGAATAAGAACTCATCTCTAAAAACTACCCAGGCGTTGTGGTGGGTGCCTGTAGTCCCAGCTATTTGGGAGGCTGAGGCAAAAGAATCACTCGAGCCCAAGAGTTTGACATTTCTGTGAGCTATGATGCCACGGCACTCTACCAAGGGCCACAAAGTGAAACTCTGTCTCCTAACAAAAAGAATCCAATGTATTCTGTTCTAATGTGAAGGCAGTAGATGAGCTAATATGGGGGGGGCGGGAATGAGCAAGAGGGAAGAGAGAGGAGAATGGGGGTGGTCACAGTGTATGGCACACCTCTTGGGGATGGGACAGGGGATGGGACACAATTAAATATATATATATATACACACACACACATACAAAGTTGTTAATATTTTTTTCTAAAATAAAATGCACAAAAGGATATGTGTGTAAAAAAAGAGAGGGGGGAAAGAAGGAGATTAGAGCAGAGGGAGGGAAGTATTGCCAAATCTTATTTAGATGTGCTGTCTTTCTTTATGAAAGTTAATAGATTATCTGAAATGATTGTAAGTGGAGAAAAATAAAAATGAAGACTCGACTCCCATAGCTCAGTGATTAGGGCACCAGCCACATGCACCAGAGCTGGAAGGTTTGAACCTGTTCCAGGCATGCTAAAAAAAAAAAAAAAAAAAAAAAATAGCCAAGCATTGTGTTGGGCACCTGTAGTCCCAGGTACTCGGGAGACTGAGGCAAGAGAATCGCTTGAGCCCAAGAGTTTAAGGTTGCTGTGAGCTATGACGCCACAGCACTCTACCAAGGGCAACATAGTAAAACTCTGCCTCAAAAAAAGAAAAAGAAATAAAAATGAAAAAGGTGTGTGTGCTGTAATTGCAGCTGCTTTTCCCATGTATGTACATGGTTAGGACACCTGAGGTCTGTAGGACCTGTGCTGTCCAGCTGAGGGACCCGGAATGAATACCTGTTCTCTACAAAGTTGGCAGACATTCCGTGTGCTGGTTATGCCTTGTTTACCAATTTTTAAAGAAATTCCTATTATCCTGTGTACTCAGTCTTGTGCACCTGGCCAGAACGTTTCAATATGTTCTGCTAGAGAAAGTTTAAAACAAGACATGTAAAGAAACTGTTGTGAAAGATAGAATGAGGGTGATGTACATAAGAGATCCTGCGGTTAAACAGAAGGAACACCGAGTCTGCTCCAGTGGTAGGATCCTGCCTTGGGTCCACCCAAGGGACCCTGGCCTGGTGACTGCCCTCCTGATACCTCTATGTAACAGCAACTGGACCTTTGTGTTGGTGTTTGCTTAGCTTGCTAGAGTTAAAAGCACAAATATTTCTCAAGGGATGTTAGGAAGATTCAAGAGATGATCTATGTGAACTGCTTTAAGGTCTTTTTTTTTTTTTAACAAAAAAAAGAAAAATCAAGGTATTAATCATATTCATCCAACCCAAGATTCCTTTGAATTATTCTCCATGTAATCTGTATTTATGGATAGAAGCAGCCATGCCTTGGGAGCCGAGACCTCCAAATTCATAACTGTCAGAATCACAAACTATGGGCAAGGAATTAACAGCAGTAATTCTATTTTTTTTTCCCAAGCAGAGACCTAGATGAAATTCAATTACCAAGCATTTTTTTTTTTAGCTTTCTTGCTGCCTTGGCGATGTTCACTCAGCAGGACGGGGGCTGTTTTTGCAGGTTTTGCGTACCCTGGCAGGCAAATGTGGTGACTTTCTACGAAGGCGTTTCTGCAAAGATGTTCTACCAAAGCTGGCTGGCTCCTTAGTCACCCAGGCTCCCATCAGCGCCAGGGCTGGACCAGTTTACTCACACACGCTGGCCTTCAAGTTGCAGTTGGCTGTCTTGCAGGGCCTGGGCCCCCTCTGTGAGAGACTGGACCTAGGTAGGTGGCAGCCAGATGCAGAGTACACCTGTCTAACCCCTGCTGTTGCACTCTCTGTTCAGTCAGGCCCCACCTCCTTCCTCCATGGCACCTCCTTTACTCAGTGGCCTCAGCTGTCCATTTGTCTTGATGTGTTCTTTGGTGGGATGGAGAGCCCAGGGCACCTTTCCTAGCTGTTCCAGTTTCCCCAGACAGCAGTTGGTCACTGCTTGTCCCAAATGAAGTCTGAGAGCTGATGCTTATTTTGTTTTTCCTCTCTGCAGGTGAGGGTGACCTGAATAAAGTGGCTGATGCCTGCTTGATTTACCTCAGCGCCAAACAGCCCGTGAAATTACAAGAGGCTGCCAGGAGGTACGTCTGCTTGATCACCCACATCTCTTTACGTTTGTTCTAAATTACAGATGATTTGCTAATGGCGAGCAGAGTTGAGGCATCTCTGCTCTCTTTTCTCTTCTCTCTCTTCTTGCCAGGTTAAGACGATTTCTTTAACTGTGCCAACTCTAGAGATGATATTTTTACTAGACAAATTTCTCTTTGCCAGTAACCTTTTCCTCTGGTGCAGTGTCAGCAACAATTCCAGAGGGTCAAAAAGCAGTTCCTTATATACTAAGCAATTTTTCTTGTGAACTGATACTCTTGAGCACTGATACTCTTGAGCACAGTCTAGGCCAGGCCCCAGACTTGAAGCCCAAATTCTACTTTGGTCCTCTTTTCCCAGTTTTCCTTTCAACAGGGAACAACCTGCATCCTGGAACTGCCATCCTGGAAGGCCTGCTGCTGGGGCGAAAGCTGGGCTGTGTGGCCTGGTCTATGTGCTGCCCTGGGCCCTGGACCTCCTTCAACCTGACCAGCCCTGTGTGCCAGAGCAGAGTCCCTCCATCTCCGATTCCGGAGACACATCCCTGATCATCCTTAGTGGGTGAGAGGCAGGAGTCAGCTCATTCCCCAGGGAGCTAAAAGGCTGCTCTGACTGTGGAATGAGCAGAGCCAACTTGCTTATAAACGTTATACTCCCTGGAAGTGATAGGAATATCTTTTTGAATTAATTTACTGTCCTTTGACATTTTTTGCCCTTGATTTTGCCAGTTTCCTTTTAATTCATCGGCTTTTCCCATCACATCTCTTAGTCCCAGAATCATTCATGGTTTCTTGAGCACAGGGGCGCATCCCGTCAAGCTTCTTGCCTCCAGTCATTCCTGTTCCTTACATAACCAACTTTGGGTGAAAACAGTCTTTCCTGGGCCATACCCTAAAGCTGATTATGCTGTGATTTAAAGTATAACTCAAGAACATAATGAATTTATCTTGAAGTAATTATTTTAGATGCCTGTTAAGACCAGGAGTTACAGAGAGCTGATTTTCACATTCTCTGTTCTAGTCCACTTTTCCTATCCCTACCCCATCCCATCCTCTTCAAGTTTAGAACCATCAAACAAGCTAATATTCTCAATTTATCTTCTTTTCATTTTTTAATTCTCTTTTTTACTTCTGAAAGCAATTAAACCCAGAATTAGACCTTGCTGAATCTTGAGTTGGTATTCAAGGTGCCTCAGAAGGAGAAAAATGCAGCCAGACCACTTGACCACAGTCCCTTTGTTTGCTGCAGCACATTCCAGCACGTCCCTTCAGGGCTGAGTCAGATGACCTCTTAAGAGGCTGGGAGGGGAGGAAGTACAATACAAGGTTGATTGCCTCATACACACATTACCTGCAAACTTAGTTTGAAGTCAGGGGAAATAAAATCAGTGTTGTCCTTGATCAAGAGATGATTTGGCAACTTAATTCAGAAATTAATAAGCTGTCTAAATGGAGAAGAAGCCTAAGACAACAGGAACCCTGGTCTCTGTGAGCTTCATTATTGTGTGAAGAGGGGGCAGTTGATGAGCTGATTAATATCAAAGCCATACCTTCTAGTCCTGAGGAATGAGGTCCCCTGAATGAGATCAAGTCCCCATCTCTGCAAACAGCCCCCCTGTCCATCCAGTTATTTGTCCTTAATTCTTCCCTTTTTTTTTTGAGACACAGTCTCACTATGTCACCCTCTGTAGAGTGCAGTAGCATTACAGCTCACAGCAACCTCAAACTCTTGGGCTTACATGATTCTCTTGCCTCAACCTCCCAAGTAGCTGGGACTACAGGTGCCCGCCACAGTGCCCGGCTATGTTTTGGTATAGTTGTCGTTGTTTGGCAGGCCGGGCTAGGTTCGAACTCACCAGCTCTGTTATATATGGAGTTGAGCTACAGGCACTGAGCCAATTCTTCCATTTCTATTACATCCCACATCCGTTACCAAAAGAAAAGCCTGCCAGCCTCCCTTGGAAAATCACTCTCAAAACTGTCTGCCTCTCTTCACCTTGGAGCCACCGGCCTAGGCCAGGCCCCATTACCTCTTGACCAGTCCTCTTCTTCTACTCCTGCCCATCTAGGTATTCTCCACACAGCAGTCAAACCGACACACTCTCATGGGAGAAGAGAGAAAGCTATGTGTTCTTTGCAAAGGCCCAAGGGGGAGTCCTGTAGCCAGGGGCTTATAAAAGATCAGGCTTCAGCTTAGGATTCAGAAGAACCGGTAAAAAGAGCTATCCGGAGATGACCAGCAGTAGTGAGTTTCCTACCCTGAGCAGATGACCAGCTTGCTTTGGAACTGGCTCCTCTGTCTGCCAGAAGGCCAATGAGGGAGCTGCTGGAAGGAGGTGGATATTCACTGGCCAATGGAGCATCTGTGTCTGTGGGCTCCTCTGGTAGGTGGTTTAGGACTTGGGGCAGCCGTCACCATGTTGGGAAGGAGGCAAACTTGGCTGCTCCATGAACGTCACTCTTTATGTGCATTATGGTTGAATTTCTCCTTTCTCCTGTTTGCTTTTCCTGGCTCCAAAGAATGACCAAGCCTGTGTTTGCTTTTTTAATTTGTGATATTAAATATAGCCTTTGTGGCAGGCTTTTACATCTAGGCTGTAAACTCCAGAAATGGAAATTGATCAGAGGGTGGTTGATATAACCAAGGCTGTAAATGCTAAGAACGGAGATGCCATTCCAGTTTAATGCTTTTAGCTAGCGAATGTGCCTTGTATGGAGGGGGCATAAATCTTGCAACTTGCTTGGGGGGTGTGGGGGGAGGTGGGGGCAGGGTCTTACTTTGCTATGTGTAACCACCAGGTGTCACTGTTAACTGGCAATGCAAAAAAAAAAAAAATGCAAACTAAACAGAAAACCAAACCAGCTCCCCCAAAGTCTATCTAGTTAAATAACTTCATTGGATAACAAATGAATAAATCACATTTGGGGTGTGGGAGGAGGGGTCAGCATACCAGGAACTAAAATAAGGCAGCATCACTGAGGGCAAGATTAGATTACAAATAGCAGGATCAGATCTGCTTCGCCCCTGTCTCTGCAGAAGCAAACTTAACTGACTGTATTTCTTAGCCTCCAAGATGTCTCTGGCATGCAGTGGACTTCCACAGTTCTGTGCCTTTCTGGTCATGGAGCTTTTCCTTCCCTTCAAGTCAGTACACGCACTCAACCTGGTTTAACTCCATTAAAACCGTGCTCCTTGGGCCAGCCTTTGAGACTCCCTGTCTTTTGCAGTGAAGTCTTACTATATCTATAAGCCTTCTGCCCTGGGCTAAAAAGAAACAAAACTAGGTAATACGTGTTTTTAAGAAGATGAAGTCCATGCCTGACAAGTCTCATGATAAAGGAACAAAGCTTTTAGGCTGCTTGGTCTCTACCCTTGTCCTTCCCCCGCACCCCGCAGAGCCCAGACAAGAATGCAGGGTGCCAGTAGATAGTGACCAGCTGGTGGACCTTCTGGCCATGTAAATACTGGCTGCTATTACTGCTGTAGTCCTTGACTGAGGCTGGGGGATCGGGGCCTGCCCTTTCATCTCTCTGCCTAGCCATGGTGTATAAGGGTGAAAGGCAATGATCTTGGGTTGGACTAAATTAGGTTCAGATCTTATTGTCTGTGTGACCTTGAGCAAATGACTTGGTTTCCTTTCATTTCATTTCCTTCTTCTATAAACTGGGGTGATAGTAATCCCATTCTCATAGGATCGTTGCGTGGATAAAGTACATTAATGTGTTCAGAAGGTTCACTCAATGCTCATTCCATCTGCACATGGGTGGAGAAGCTGCTTTATGCCAGGCACTGTTCTAGACACTGAAATTGGAATAAGACAGGAAATCTCTCCCTCTGCACATCTGTATATATGTGTGTATCTATGTGTATATAAATTTTCCAAGGCTATGATGTATTATGTGTATGTAATGTATATAGACTTGAGCACAGTACTTCTTTTGTAATCCTGCTTCAGCTTTACTGATACCTGAACAGGGGTTTTTACTTCACAATCTTTTTCATTTTAATTGTGCAACCTCCTCCTACCTTCATTTGCCAGAGAAGTCAGGCCCAGGTTTGAAGGTTCATTTATGACTGACTTCCCTGTTCTCTTTCTAACAGTAGGATCCCAGCCCATCAAAGAACCAGCCGGTGCCTTCAAACCCTGCACGAGTGCAGACTGGCACAGGCTCATTCATTTCATCCCTGTCAGAGTCCCAACTCCTCTTTTTACCCACACATGGGCCTATTGTATTTGAATGGATCAGGAACCGCAGAAGTGTGGTCCGTTAGTTCAGCTAAGTTGAAATTAGTAGCTCATCCCCTTAAGTAGTATGGGCAGTTTGTTCGAACTTGGACTGTAAAGCCGTTTCCCCACTTGGATTGCACCCAGCATGGAAATGAGGGCACTCCTAATATTTTTCCTTTTGACACTTGATTAATAGTTGACAAATCCAGGCCTGAGTAGTTAGCTTTCCTATTATCCATCTTTCCATAGGCCTTGCTGCCTTTCTTTTCAAGGCCCATTGTTCTAAAAATACTCTCAGATCTGAAGCTGTTCACTGTGTGTATATAGGCCTGATTTCATGGTATCAAAGATAAGAGACATCTGCCATGCAGATTACAGAGTGGGCTGCTGTGTTTCAGATCTGAAGGCAGAGACCTCTGTGCTGCTTAAATCCAGCACTGCCAGTTCTCTCCCTACTTCTTGGCATTGTCATGTCACAGATAACCTGCCAGCATCAACCATTTTACCACCCTGAGGGGAAACAGAATGGGGTGTGTACACGCGGGTGCATGCAGTGCAGGACCAGGAACAGGACACAGCTGCTGGCAGGTCTGGCATGGTAGCTGCACTGCCCACACAGAGTGAGTTCCAGGGGCTGTCGGGGACCACAGGGAAGCCATTTCATCACTTTGCAGTCATCCCCCATCTGACTTGAACACCTTGGAGGCTGGAGAAAATGTATCAGTAAAGTAGCTAGGGAAATGTTTCAATTGTCTTATTATATGTGTTTATTTATTTAAGAGATCTTTTGGGGGGGTTCTCTTATTATTAGCCAACTACAGTGGTTGGATTTGGAGAGTTCAGAGATGAATGCTAAGTCAGAATTGGCCTTGGGCAGATTGATTTACATCTCAAAGTCTCTGTTCCCTCATCTACAAGACTGAAATAAACATAACTATTATTTTCCACCTACTACAATTATTATAAGGATTCAGTAAAGTCACATGTATTAAATTTTTAGCACAAAATGCCACCAGAGAGTAAAAAAAGTCAACAAATAGAACCAATAGTGGTTATTAATCATTATTTTAACTTTCTCTTATTCCAAAAATGATTTGATGCATCTTATGTATTAAGTTTATGCAACAAGGAAAAAAGGAAGTAAATGAAGACAAATTTTAAAGGGAAAAATAATAAAAACAAGAGGAAACTAGAGTTGAGGTTTACATATAAAATGCAGTTAGACTGTGTGCTATTGCTAGAGATGAGCCTTCAAAGTGGCTCTTCGCTTCCTACCAGACAGAGCAAAGAGGGAAATGCAATCTGTTGTGCAACTTACAGAGAATACTGGAATAAAGGTTTTTAAAAAGAAGAGGAAAGAAAGCTTTTCAGAAAAAAACACAGTTTTCCTTGTTCCTGAACCTTAAGAAAAATTTTCCATGGGTCATCTTAGAATACTGGGTACTGTTGTGACTAATATCCTCAATGTCCTTGCAATAAATACAGAAGTATGTTTCCCAGAGCTGTTTCTTAGGGCATCCATGAGTGGAAGCTGCTGACATAGTGCCAGAGCATAGGTCACAGGAAAACAGTTCAGGGAGGAAGGGGGGCAAAATAGGTAGGCTACTGTGAAGACGTCTTTATCTCTGAGGATACATACCTTCCAGGAAGAGACGAGAAACACCGAATGTGGCCTGAGAGTACAGCCTGCCAGAGCCAAAGCCTGAGTCAGCTGCCTCAGTGCTTGGCACAGAATGCTGCTTTGACATCTGTGCCCAGCACCACTGTCATGGGATCTAGGCTTGCAGGGGGTCTGGAGACAAAAGTTGCCAGATGGAAGGGGCCACTTTTAAACCCCACGCAGTGGGATTTAAGCCCTTGTAGGTTCTGGCTTATTTTTGAATTGTCTATAACAGATTGGGCCTCTCCCTGCCATATCCTTTTTGTTTATTTTTTATTATTATTATTATTTTTTTGAGTCTCACTTTATCACCCTCAGTAGTTTGCCGTGGCATCACACGGCTCACAGCAACCTCCAACTCCTAGGCTTAGGTGATTCTCTTGTCCCAGCCTCCCAATTAGCTGGGACTACAGGTGCCCACCACAATGCCCGGCTATTTTTTTGTTTTGCAGTTCGGCCGGGACCGGGTTTGAACCCACCACCTTCAGTATATGGGGCCGGCGCCCTACTCACTGAGCTACAGGCGCCGACCATCCCTGCCATATCCTTTTAAATATGCACAAAGCAATGGAGTCATTCCACTGCATTTTTGATACTTTGTCTTATGGTGCTTTAAGGGCACAATTAGCATTGTACGCTTCTTACTGGTGTTTATGGTTTAAATCCTGTCCTTGTTGCATTTAAATATTTTTCATATGGATCTCTGTGTGAGTATGCATGTCAGAGTTAGATCGATAGATGAATGGTTTTGAACAGGTAAATATAGTTAAGTCTAATGGGTATGTATAGCTGCTAAGATAATTGGTAGTATTTATTCGGAGAGTAAATCGTTGCTTCAATTCATAATCCTCCATTTTCAACATTTAGAAACAAAAAAACAACCTCCGTGCAGGGGAAGATAGCTAAATTGAATAGCAAGAAAGGACAGCCTTGAAATACTGGTTAACCAATGAACCGAGACCCATTAGAGTAAATTACCGAGTATAGAAACAGAGCCCCACTGCTTGCCGGCTAGGACACGTTGACACTCTGAGCATCCATTTGTTTAAAAGGAAACACACAGCCTCATTTACAGCATCGGCATGCAGAATGATGAGAGAAGAGATGGCCAAAGAGAAGAAATGTGTGGAGGCTGTTCTGCCAGCGAGGGAACAACAGAAAAGCTAAAATAACTTTATGGATATGCCCGTTTCCAGCAAGTGAGTTTATTTCCCGATTGCCCATGGAGAGTTAGCCTGTGTTGTGTTCCTAAAAAGACATCCCTGAATAACTTCTTTAGAAGCCCCAAATAAATAAACAATCATCACAAAGGCACAAATTCTTTACCACTGGCATTTACCCTGACAGCTCATGAGAACGTTTTAAAAATCCAGAAAGAGACAAGAACAGCAGATCCCTCAAGCAAGTAATTGATAGAGAAAAAATAGCCTGTCACCCAGGAGAGCTGGAAGCCCTGCGTTTCAGTTACAGTTTATTTAGCTTTTCTGGGCCTGGATTGGCTGGTGGTTTTCTAGAGCTCCCTTTGAGCAGATGTTGTCTAGACAGAGATGGTGAGGGCATACTCTGTAATGTTTGCTTCTGCAGCAAAGGGATTTCTTTTTGGTGTTGCCATATTTGAGGGAGTGACTGTGACCCAGCACTTTTTTGAGACAGAGTCTCAAGCTTTCGCCCTGGGTAGAGTGCTGTGGTGTCATAGCTCACAGCAACCTCCAACTCTTGGGCTCAAGTGATCCTCTTGCCTCAGTTTTTTCTATTTTTAGTAGAGATGGGGGTCTCGCTTTTGCTCGGGTTGATCTCGAACTCATGAGCTCAATCATCCATCCTCCATGGCCTCCCAGAGTACTAGGATTACAAGCGTGAGCCACTGCGCCTGCCTGATCCAGCACTCTTGATTGAAAACCACTCTAGACTGTGAGAGAGAGAAGGGATTCTGGAACTGATCTGATCAACCTCACTCTTACAGAGAAGCAGCTCCTCGGAATCCTTCCCCGTACCGCTCTGCACGTGACTTCTAAGGATGGTCCTCGCCACCTTCCTCACCACGCAGGGACCCCTGAGGCCAGAGCCTTTGTCTGTCCATCTTGGTGTCCTGTGCAGCTCGCACAGTGCCTGGACCGGGTTCTGGTAAATGTTTGATGAACCACAAACAGATAAGACCCAAACCTTGCTGACCAGGCTCCTTTAGCACATCTCCTCCTTCCCCATTGCTGCCTCCTCACTGAGGAGAGCACCCTGGTATTGACCATAAAGGAATGAGCTGCTTCTGATGGCTTGGCGTCTGGAGTTTATTAGGTACTTACTGAGGCCCGTCAATTGGAGATAGGGCTGAAACGCAGAGAAATGGCTGCCTGCATGGAGTGAAATTCAATAAAACCGCATTTTAAGTGAAAAATCAGTATAAACACCAGGCTTCTTTACCATGGAAACAGAGGTTGCTTAGAAACTGCCTAACAGTGAGTTCTAAATTTTTTAAAGTCAAGTTATCATTTAAGCTACATGGCCCTACAGGTTATTGAGAGATAATCACTCGCCTCCGGACACTCAGAGGCATGAGGCACAGCTGAGTGCCTCCCAATACTCTGGGGACCAGATAATCTCTTGATAACTGTGCTCCCTAGAGCCTCTGATTTGGGCCTGGGGGAAGGAGAAAGAAATTTTTGTTCAGGAGTTAAATGGTATACATATGTTTTTTGAAAGTGTTTCTCTTTGGGCTTGAAAAAAGATGGAACTGGCCATTTGGCATGTTCAACAGCCATCTCTGCCATGTCTCAAGATGTATTGGGAACATTTTCCAGGCAGTTACCCCAGTCACTTCAAAGCAGAGGTTCTGTCTTTGTCTTCTGGCTTTGGATTATGCAAAGAAGCCTTTCAACAGATCTAGCTTCTAGCTCTTCACCCTCTGGTGGAGCCCAGGCCAGGCAGGAACTGGCTCCAGGACGAAGTAGTTCCAGAGTTTGGAACAAAGCCTGGCTGTTGAGCAGTCAGACCAGACTGCCTGGGCCTCAGCCTCTGCAGGGGCTTAAAGCCAAAAAGGGTCCAGGTTCAGAGTATGTTGATGTTTAGAGTTCAGTGAGTCTCATGCCTCTCACTGAGCAAGAACACAGCTCCGCCTGCCAGCCATCTGGTTGCATGGCACGGTATTTGGTCCCCACTTCAGGCATGTGGAGGGCAAAGTATATTGCATTTGTTTTCTCCTGAAAATAATGGGCAGAATTAGAACCCCATTGGCTGAGGATTGGAACCCCTGCCAAGTCAGTGTGAAAGAGATTATGAGTGAGACAAAAGACAAATGTTTTGCCCTTGTCAAAGTACCTGAGAATTATCCATGGCATGGTGGTGCTGCTAGGATTGGTAGTGATAATTATTCCTTAGATGCACACACACTCACATTCTCTCTCTCTGAAAGGAACTGTGTTTTCATTATACACTTCAAAGTGTTTTCCTGCACCTCATCCTGGCAAAGCCTCAGAACAAACCTGTGAGGATGTTGGCCCCGGGTGTGATCATCTTCCTTTGGAGAAAGCGGAAACAGGTTTAGGAGGCAAAATAATTTGCTCTAAGCTAAAAAGCCGGGGAAAGAGCTTGCATTTCTAGAGCCTGCCATTCCGGTATGTCTATCCCTTTAAGAGCAAAGAAATGAGACCCAAAACAATCCTTCCAAGAGTTTGGCTCCTGCTTAATAAAACAAGGTGAACTTTGCACACATTTTTCCTTTGCTTTCCTGTTAGCATTTTATTTGGAGATCTCATAGGGCAAAGAGAGTGACTCCTTTTTCTTTTCCTGCCAATGAATATAACTTCTGCATTTAGCATGTTAAGAAGGCTTGGAAAATGAACGTTGCAGTGTGTTCATGCTATGTAAGTCAGAGCACAGCTTTGACTGAACTGGGCACCACTTTGCTGAGTGTTGCCCAGATAAAAATATTTCTTGAAGCTGAGAGAGCACCATGCTGTAGCTCGAAATTGTTCCAGCTCTTGAAAGGGGAAAAAATAATCAAATGAAACCATTTGCATTCTAACAGTCTTTGGCACCAGGGAAAACTGTCAACTATGTCACGTGTAAATAGAAATCTGCTTCCCATTTTTGGTGTGTTTTCTTATAATTTCCCTTGCCAGTCTAATTATCAAAGATATTTTTGTTTTTAAACAAAAATTGTCTCCCACACAGGCCCCATCTCCTTTCTGCGGTGAAGTGGAAAGGATGAATTAGAATATTCTAATCACTTCTCCAGCAACCTATAAACACAAGATTATCCTAAGCAAAGAAACGTAAATTGTTTAGGCACAGAACAGGCAAGGGAAAATCTCCAGGAGTCGCCTGCCTCCCTTGCCTTCTTAGCACGTCCATGAAAGCTAAGAAAGGTGGCAGAGCTGGCTTCATTGAGTTAGACCCAGACTCCCTGAGGGGGCAGGTTTTTCAGATTAACGAAAATTAAAATTTAGTTCAATTTAGTGAGCATTTAAGTTCCTATTTAATGCACAACAGTAGAAGAAAGCCTCCTAAGAATAAAGACCAATAATAAAATACGATCTGTCAAATAGATAACTATTAATATATACTGTTGGTTGTTAAGCAGGGATCAGATATGTGCTAGACTCTGTATAGGGCTTGTTTTGTGTTTTAACCCTCAGCAAGGGGCTAGTTTGAAACTTTAGCGAGCTACGGTTGCACCATTCCACTCCACCTGGGGTGACAGAGCAAGACCTACTCTTTTTGTGTGTGTGTGTGTGTGTCAGAGTCTCAAGCTGAGTAGAGTGCTGTGGCATCACAGCTCACAGCAACCTTCAACTCCTGGGCTCAGGCGAGTCTCCTGCCTCCACCTCCCAAGTAGCTGGTACTATAGGCGCCCGGCTATTTTTTGGTTGCAGCTATCATTGTTTGTTGGGCCCAGGCTGGATTCGAACCCGCCAGCTCAGGTGTATGTGGCTGGCGCCTTAGCCGCTTGAGCCACAGGCGCCGAGCCAAGACCTACTCTCTTAAAAGGAAAAAAAACCTCAATAAGATTTTGAGTGAAGTGTCTCTCCCATTTTTAGAAATTGGGAAACTGAGAGACAAGTCGAATAATTTCCTAGAGCCACGTAACTAGTGATGACTTTGGTAACTTGAATCCTGTAAAATTCTTTAATAGGAAAGATCTCTTCTTCAAATTCTTTCCTGGAACATAAATATTCCAGAGAGGGGTGTCATCTTAAGTCATTAGTGTGTTAAAAAAAAATTAAAAAGTCATTAGTATGTAACATAGTAAGTCACTCAGTCTCTGTGAAAATGAGAACCTGTTCAATCAACTGGTATTTACTGGCTGCTTACCACGTGCTGGGCCAGGTGCTCTGGAGATGGCAGCGAGCAGAACTGATGCCATCCCCACCCCCACGGACATTATATTGTAAAAAAAAAAAAGGGAGATGATCAATAGGTAGTCGATAAGTGCTGGAAAAGGTGTCCTAACCAAGAAAAATAAGGGCCAGCCCACTGGGGCACAGTGGTCTGGGGAGGCCAGCCTCTCTGAGTGGTGACTCACACACTCACAGACTGACTGGGAGGGCGTGGCTTGCCCAGGTTAAAAAGCCAGACTCTGAATCACTACTTGGTGTGTGAAGTTTACACAGACTGTCTGGTACAGTTGCCCTGGGCATGTAGTTGATCATTCAGAAACAGAACTTGAGCAGATGAGAGGCAAGGGTTGTGACCACAAAGTTGAAGCCAAGATAAAAACATCACGCTTGGGCTTGGCACCTGTAGCTCAGTGGCTAAGGCGCCAGCCACATACATCAGAGCAGGCGGGTTCAAATCTAGCCCAGGCCTGCCAAACAACAATGACAACTACACCCAAAAAGTAGCTGGGCATTGTGGCGGGTGCCTGTAGTCCAAGCTACTGGAGAGGCTGAGGCAAGAGAATCGCTTAAGCCCAAGAGTTTGAGGTTGCTGTGAGCTGTGATAGCACCCAGGGCGACAGCTGTCTCAAAAAAAAAAAGTCTGTCTCAAAAAAAAAACCTCACCCTTGATGTGTATGGTATCCAGTGACCTGGGCCCCTGGGCCCTGTCATGTCATGTGTAGGGCTGTCATGTCATGACATCAGTGCTATATCTTTGCCAAAGGTCACAGGGCTGGGCTCAGCTGGTCTTGCCCCAGGAGAGTAAAGGAGCCCTTTGCCAGCCTGCAGTCATATTGGTTGTGATCCCCGTGGGTAAGCAGAGTCCTCACAGGGAAGCCATGAGTGTGGGTTCAGACCACCCAGAGTCCATGACTTTCAGAAAGGGTCTAATTGCCAATTTCAGCAGTGAGCTGGAGGGCCCATGATGAGCACCTGGAGCATCGTGCCCAGGGTACCTGAACAGAACAGGCAGCCCTGCCTGGGCCCAGTCCAGTCCCACATGCTTTCCTCTGCTTTCCCCACGCACACCCTGGGTTGAACCTAGGAGCCTATAAAGAAAGATGGGCCCTGTCATTCTTCTTTTTGAAAAGTCCTACTTTACACCCAGAACTCGACCTTATTTGCCAAGAGCTTGTTTGCTATCAATATCATACTGCTCAGACTGACTGCTGTTTTTCTCCATGTCTGTGTTGGGCTTTGGGACCATCCTAATGGTCCTGTCTTATGAACTAAAGTGGGTTTGTTCTGCTATTTGAAATGATTTCATATTGTTATCAATTTCTTCTCAGGCAGCCCAGTAAACAGCCTCCTGGGTGGAGCCGCAGCACTCTTCCCCTCTCTCCCTCCCTGACCCCTCTCTCACGCCTTCATCTCTCCACAGTGTCTTCCTGCACCTGATGAAGGTGGACCCGGACTCCACCTGGCTGCTCCTGAACGGGCTGTACTGCCCGGTGCAGCTCGCACCGCCCCACCCCAGCCTCCACCCCGTGCAGCTGCAACTGTGTGGGGCCTGCGGGCAGCAAAATCCCTACTCAGCCAATGTGCTCCTGCTGCTCAGGGAGCTGCAGTGACCCCGCTCTCCCCTTCACAGAGACCTCCCCACCCCTGCTGGCCAGAGTTGGGCTGACCCCCACCCCGGCCAAACGCGGTGGCAGCAGCAGAGAAGGTGGATTAGACAGCTGATCGATTTATAAATTGATCTATCACGCAACTGCTTAGAAATTGGATTGAGGGAAAGTGAAAGTAGCTGACTGTTATTTATATCTCATACCTTGTGTTTGCAATGACATTGTCTGCAGCACTAAGGGTTTAACTCCTTAGCCTACCATCTCCACGGCCTTCACTGTCTTCAGGCCCCTCACACACGCGCGCGCACACACGCCCCCCTGGCCCCTGAGCCCTTCGGGACTCACAGGGCAGAGTTCTAAACTATAGATTGAATGTGTCCTCTGAGCCCTGAGGGTCACATTCAAGTATCAGCCACCCAAGAACCTTCAGGATACAGGCCCTGCCATCTCTCACGTACACACAGTCTCTCTGTCACACACACCAGTTCCCCTCCATCCACATACACCTCCTTCTCCTCAAATAATGAGATGGAACTAATTTGTGGTACCTAACCTGTTCTTTGGAGAAAATGAAATAAAGGCATTTCTTGGATAAAAAGTATGATCAAGAGCTCACTTTGAAGTTTGTTATTTAAATTGGGTGATTTTTTTTTAAATGAGTTTAAGTTGTTGGATGGGTAATATAAAACCGTGGTATAAAATCCAAGTAATACAAAACAAAACAGTGAAAAGTGAATTTCTCCATCCCCATTTCTCAGCCATCTGGTTTCCCTCCCCAAAGGCAAACCACTCAACAATTTTGTGGATACCTTTTAAGGAGATTAATTTTTTTAACTTTTTATCATGAGTAATGGTGTAATGAAGCCCAGGAACCCGTAACCCAGCTCTCTGTTCCTTGAAGCCCCTGCTCGTCTGTCTTCCCTCCTCTGGATTATTTTGAAGCAAACCCCAGATGTATCTGTAATCCTAGCACTCTGGGAGGCGGAGGCAGATAGATTACTTGAGCTTAGGAATTCAAGACAAGCCTGAGCAAGAGTGTGACCCTTCTAAAAGTAGCTGGGTGTTGAGGTGATCGCCTGTAGGCCCAGCTCCTCCAGAGGCTGAGGCAAGAGGCTGGCTTGAGTGCAAGAGTTTGAGGTTGCTGTGAGCTATGATGCCACGACACTCAACCAAGTGCAAGAAAGTGAAACTCTGTCTCACAAAAAAACTTTTTGATGTACAAGCACAAAACCATTATCATGCCTAAAATATTTAACAGTAATCCTTTAATTCCTCCAATGTGTTTGAGTCAGGATCCAAGTGAGTTATGTATCTTGCTGGTATCCATATGCTCCTTAGTAAATCTCTTTTTTTTTTTTTTGTAGAAACAGAGTCTCTTACTTTATTGCCCTCTGTAGAGTGCTGTGGCATCACACAGCTCACAGCAACCTCCAGCTCCTGGGCTCAGGCGATTCTCTTGCCTAAGCCTCCCGAGCACCTGGGACTACAGGCGCCCGCCACAGCGCCCGGCTATTATTTTGTTGCAATTTGGCCAGGGCCAGGTTTGAACCTGCCACCCTCAGTATATGGGGCCGGTGCCCTACCCATTGAGCCACAGGCGCCGCCCTAAATCTCTTAATTTATAGATTTCCCCCCCCAATTCTACCTTTCTTTGTTGTTCTTTGTAATTACTTTGCTGAGGAAATAGGTCACTTGTCATTTATCCTGCAGCATTTCCCGCAGTATGAATTTACTTACTCTGTCCCTGTGGGGGACATATCACTGGCTTCTCCTGTCGCCCATATTTCCTATAAATTGGGAGGCAGAGTGAGTGTTTTGGATTTTTTTGGTTTTGTTTTTTGGCAGTCCTCCCAAGGTGGTATTCTTTACTTCCCTCAGGAGGCCTCCGATGTCTGGTCTCTTCCTGTGATAGTAGTGGGCACGGTGGGCTTGCCTGGATCCACTCACTCATTAGGGGTTGCAAAGTCGTGCTGTTCTAATTCCACCACACTTGACTAAGAGAATCTTCCCTTATCAACCATTCAGTAACCTGGTGGTATACTTTATATAGACAAGGCTGGATAAACACTTGATTCTTTTTTTTTTTTTTTTTTTTGAGACAGAGCCTCAAGCTGTCACCCTGGGTAGAGTGCTGTGGCATCACAGCTCACAACAGCCTCCAACTCCTGGGCTCAAGATATTCTCCTGCCTCCGCCTCCCAAGTACCTGGGACTATAGGCGCCTGCTGCAATGCCTGGCTGTTTTTGGGTTGCAGCCATCGTTGTTTGGTGGGCCCAAGCTGAATTCGAACCCGCCAGCTCAGGTGTATGTGGCTGGCGCCTTAGCCGCTTGAGGCACAGGCTCCGAGCCAATACTTGACTATTTTCTAGCTAAGAAATTTAAAACACAGATTATACAAATCTAGGTACGCAGTGTGCACACACACACACACACACAGAGAGATGCAGAAGGATCCCAGGAATATGAATGCCTCCTTACCAGATGCATGGTGAGGCACCGGCTGGGTAACTCCTCCAGTGACAAATAATCTACAAACTCTGAAAGCCCAAAAGGCCTTTGGCCAGGGGACATACAGCAGAAAGGGGCCCCAGCCGGCTCCAGAGAGGCCCCACTGGTTCCTTTCTGCTGTGCCCTGCCAGGGCAGTGCTGTGTCCAGCCCCGGTCTAGGTGGCAGGAGCCTGGCTCAGGTCTGGCTCTGCCAGTGAGTCCTTAGGAGGTTTCTCTTCTCTCTAGGTTTCAGTCCTCAACCCTGGAAGGTGGAGGGATTGGGTCAGGGGAGAGCTGGGGGCACCAGTGAACTCTGAGGACCCACTCCCCAGAACATGCTTCTACTCTTTCCCTGTCTCCCTAGACTGTAATCAGCCACCATTGGAGTTTACCTGCTGGGTCTGCTTAGCTGACCTCACAAAATTCTGTGTACAATTCCAAAGACTTCACCTATGACCCTGAGGGAACCCAAGTTAAGAACCCCTGAAAGAACGATATAATCACTTAACTCTCTTCTGGCTTTAAAATTCTGGGATGATTTCCTTTGAGAAAAGAAGGGAAATGCCCTCTAATTGAGGAGATTGTAAAAGGATTCACAGCATTGTTCCTAATTCCACTGGGGACACAAAGTGATGGGCTAATTCCAGCTCTAGGTTCTGACAAACGAGAAAACAGGTCGGAGCGGTGGCGTGACTTGTGGAGCATCACTTAGCCGCTCCAGGGAGATTAAAGCAGCTGCCTTCCCATGGCATCGGGTGTGGGAGGCCTTGGCGGTGGACTGAGAGGCCAGAGCAGAGGCACATGTGCATCCTCATAAAACTGGGAAAGCTCTCCAGGAGATGCTCTGCATAGGATGATTGCCATGCTTTTGCAAAACCCACCTCTTCCTCAAAGAGTTAAGATATCCTGAGTTGCTTTTAGATTCCTGCAGGCAGATTGTTGCACTTGATTAAAAAAAAAAAAAAAAAAAAAACTAATTAGAGCGCCTCTCCAGTCATTATCATATTCAGGCAACTTTAATTGTGAACCTGTCCAGCTGACTCAAGCTAGTCCTAGTCCTGGTTAACATAGGCTTTGCAAAGTGATCTTTCCCCTCTTTTACAACTTGCTGTTGTGGCCAGCTGCGGAGGCTCATGCCTGTAATCCTAGCACTCTGGGAGGTTGAGGTGGGTGGATCGCTTGAGCTAAGTTCAAGATCAGCCTGAGCAAGAACAAGACCCCATCTCTACTAAAAATAGAAAAAAACTAACTGGGCGTTGTGGCAGGCATTTGTAGTCCCGGTTACTTGGGAAGCTGAGGCAGGAGAATTGCTCAAGCCCAGGAGTTTGAGGTTGCTATAAGCTATGATGCCACAGTACTCTGGGCGACAGTGAAACTGTCTTTAAAAAAAAAAAAAAAAAAAAACTAGCTGGTGCAATGAGGGTTTCTCCTTTCATTCAGGGGGCACTGGCACTTCAGGTAAGTGTTGATTGGTCTAGTCTGGAGTTAGGGGTTGGTAAAGGATGAATAGGCAGATGCTGAAGGCCTAGCATTTAAGGTTGAGATGTTTCAGCTTTAGTCAGACAATAAAAGATTCCCGGAGGATGCAGGCAAGTGTAGACCCGGATCCAGGGGATCCTGAGCAGTCAGCTGGAGAAAGGTCAGCTGTGGCCCTCAGGAGACACCATAGTGTGGGAAGGACATGGATGATGAGGAGTTCATCAGACCTGGGGTGATGTCAGACTGCACCTCTTAGTAAACATCACGTTACTTCTCAGTAAAGTCTTGAACAAGCCACTTTACTTCTCAGCACCATTTTCCCATCTCTAAAGTGGAGTTGCTGCCTCTGCCTGTGCAGACAGCTTCGTCAAGAGGAACGACTGCTGTAGAGTTCACTGGGCCTCTCCCCGGCTCCTGGGGCTCCAGCAACACCTTGCCCTCCTGCCTTTTGACCCATTCCCCATGGCTTTGTTAGGAAGTGCATACTGCCATGAGGTACACACTCCTTCACACACTCTCTCTGAGGAAATTTCTGGTGAAATCTTAGCATGAGCCACTCATAAACTAAAGGGGACCATAGTAGAGAGAGAATCTGAAGATGGCTTCTAGGAGGAGGTGAGATCCTATTGTACAAGTAGATTTTGGCAGGCAGAGAAAATAATGTTCTGAAGGCATCCAGGCACACCTGCCAATATTTGCACTTCTCATAACTCTTTAGGTTGGAAGTGACAGGAGACCTAACTCAAACTGGCTTTAACAAAAAGAGATATCTTGGATTGAACTTGCCCAGGAAAGAAAGAGAGAGAGAAAGAGGGTAAGAGAAAAAGGAGGGAGGGAAATGTCTTGGAATACAGAACCAAAAGACTGCGCTGCCTCCAGATCCCCTAGCCTCTCTGTCTTTTGTTTCTACTCTCCTGGTGGGAGCATCATTCTCCAGGAGCTTCTCACTATAAAGTATCAAAGATAGCCACTGCTAGTTCCAGGCTTCAAATCTTTCAGTTTAACACATGTAGGCACATGTGCACCTCCTTCCAAAAGCTCCAGCTAAAGTCCTAGGATCTCAGCCAGTCCTTTGCCCAGCCCCAAACCAATCATTGTCCATCTACAACAGGTGTTGATCAGGGGCCATTTTTTTGTGTGTGCATGTGTGGGCCCTTGAACGTTTGTAAGCCAACCCTTGATCTACAACATTTTCACGGGCAGACTTAGAAACGGGGTCAGGTCAGCTCCCCCAAACCAACTGGAGAAAGAGTCGGGCTGTAATGGTTCCCTCTAAAAGGCAGCTGTATTTGGTTACCAAAAAAAGAGATGCCATGTTGGGAAGGGGCGCAAGTGACAGGCATTCATCGCCCCATGTTTGTGACCTGTGACAGGTGTGGGCTGGCAGTCTGGGAGGGTGTGTGTTAGGAGGCTATGGGAGCTGAGGCCACATTAATGGAGGGTCTTGAATGCCAATCCGAGCATCCCAGCCTTAAGGGATCAAGAAGTGGCTAGGAGGTTCTCAAACAGGTGAGTAATGTATTGAAAGCAGCATTTTAGGAATATTCATCTCATGGCGGCATACAGGAGAAATTGGAAAAGAGAGACTGGCAATGAAATTGTGTTTCTGAAAGTCCCAGGACGAGAAAATATACCTCTTCCATCAACCCCAAACTGTTTGACATGCCGTGGTTCATGGGCACCTTGAGGCACATAAATATGTGCTTTAAAGTTTAAAAGTAAGAAGTGAGATGAATGGGACCTCTGATGAGGCTTTCTCCAGCTCGTTCCAGAGAGTTGAGGAGCCCTGGAAATGATTTTCTGCAGCCCCAACTGTGATGAACAATGCAAGGTCCCTCTCCCTTTGTGCAGCTTACCCCAGTCCTCTGTGTCTGGCTTGATTGGAAGCCAAGTGCCCGTATTGCCTTCCTCCAGAGTAAGGAATAGAGGCCAAATTTCGGAAAATAATTCTGAGTGATGGTGGACTCTGGAAGCGTTGATTGCTTTATAAACGGCATTCTTCTCTGCACCCCCTACCCCCACCCCTCCACCACTGAAGTTTGGAGGCAGCAGCTTTTCAAATTACGCTTGAAAAGCAGCCTGATTTCCCACAGGAATCATCTCCTAGATTAGGAGCCGGTCTACCTTTTCTGACAGTTTTACCCAGAGCACAAAGCCTGTCTGCAGAGGACAAGGAGGAAGCAGTGCCCTCCTCGCTTCAAAGCTTTCAGCACCAACCATTTATGAAAATGTCTCTCACTGCAGCCATAGCCCAGCGTCCCGGCTGCCTGCTTTCGTAGCAGGAAAGGGTTAACAAGTACTGATGAATGGCTGTCTCCACCACCCCCTTCCGGCTCCCTCCTTATGTAATTTGCCATTCTCTTGGCACAACAGCTCCTGGGTCTCAACCTGCTCTCTCAGTCAGTACCCTCACGTCCTCTGCTTCCTCCCACACAGGCGGGCGCAGAAGTAAGGAAAGCACCTTTCAGAAGCTCTGAGGCCGTTTCCAAGGGAAAAGCTGGGCAGAGGGAGGCAGACAGAAGAAGTAGTGGAGAAGAGTCAGAAGTTTCCTCGTGAAATAAAGCATGGTACATTCCCTGGGCATTGGTGTGGAATGAAGGAGACCGCAGGGCACCCCGTCTTCCCTTGGCCCATCTTCCCATCCTGTCTCCCCTGGTGGCCCCCACCTGTGCCCTCAGACATTCCGCCCTGACCCACCAGCTCCAGTTTTCTGGAGCAGGCCAGAGAAGGCCAGAAATGGGAAGCAAACTGTGCCCCAGCTCACCGATGACCTTGGGCACGGCCTTCTCCTCCCCGGGCCTCAGCTTCCCATCTGCTATGTGAAGAGTTTGAACCCATCAGTCCTCGAGCATAGTTCCACCTCCTCAGACATCTGTCCTTTGACAATACAGTGATGACAAGTATGTGGGAGACAGTGCATACATTGGTACCAGGTCCATGGAGGTCAGCTGGGCAGTAGCCACCAAATTTAAATCAACATAGCTTTTGACCAGCAATTCTGCCTCTTAGGTATTTAATATTCACACATGTGCCCAAAGATGGACATGCACAGGCAATTCACGGCAATGTTGTCCCAGATTTACAAAAACACACAAATAGGGGTGGTGCCCGTAGCTCCATGGTTAGGGTACCGGTCACATGCCCCAGGGTTGGTGGGTTCAAACCTGGCCCGGGCATGCTAAACAAACAAACAAACAAAAAAAAATAGCTGGGCATTGTGGTGGGTGCCTATAGTCTCAGCTACTTGGGAGGCTGAGGCAAGAGAATTGCTTTAGCCCAAGAGTTTGAGGTTGCTGTGAGCTATGACGCCACAGCACTCTACTGAGGACGACAAGGTAAGACTCTGTCTCAAAAACAAACAAAAACAATACACAAATACTGAATGCCCAAGATATGCTAGGTATTATTCTTTTTTTTTTTTTTTTTGAGACAGAGCTTCAAGCTGTCACCCTGGGTAGAGTGCTGTGACATCACAGCTCACAGCAACCTCTGACTCCTGGGCTCAAGCGAGTCTCCTGCCTCTGCCTCCCAAGCAGCTGGGACTACAGGCGCCCGCCACAACGCCC
>CAUYRH010075557.1:0-22500 GCA_963574655.1 Perodicticus potto | reverse complement strand
TCTAAGGACATGGCACACCAGAGATCAGTGAGATTCTGAACAAGAATGGGAAATTGCATGGCACACAGAAGATGACAAAGGGAAATCTAGGACTCAGTGTACATGCCAGCAACAGAGGTGCTGACAGCATGCTGATGGCAGTATTTTGTTAATGTCTGGCAGTTGCTAATAAAGGGCACTTCCCAGAACAGCCAGAACAAGCTCATACCTAAATGGAGTCAACTAAGATCCTTACCAAAAGGTTTTTGAGCTAAATGGCAAATTGCTTCACAGTAGACAAAATGCTCCATTTAAGATTCATAATCGGAAGGCACTTTATCTACCTAATGATTGGGAGAATGCTGATGATTAGAAATGCCTGCATTAGGGCAGCACCTGTGGCTCAAGGAGTAGGGCGCAGACCCCATATGCCGGAGGTGGCGGGTTCAAGCCCAGCCCCGGCCAAAAACTGCAAAAAAAAGAGAAAGAAATGCCTGCATTAAAAACAGCACATTGGCATCCTTGCAGAGTTGGGATAGAGAGAAAGTAATGAGGGTTCTCTTCAAATGCAGATCTTAACTTATTTGCTACATTCTTGTTACCTGGCTCTGCTGGAGTCCAGCCTCAGAGAAAGTGAGAGGACAATGGTAACTGCACGCCTAGTCCCCACATGGACTCGGCCTCCTGCAGGGAGAACTCGGTGGTTCTAGCAACAGAAGACCATGGCAGCTAAGCTTCCTCTCACCAACAAAAAAGCACACAAGCCAAACGCTCAGCACATCATTCAGCTCGGCAGGTTCCTCCAGCCCTGGTGCCACCACCAGGGAAGATTTGCGAGTCAGAATGCGGGAGGATCAAACGGGAGCCATTGTAGACATTTTCTGTTTGTGAAAACCAGAACAAAAACGAGACAACTCATGCCAACGTGAGTTTAGTTAAGCTCATGATGGCATATCAACAGAAGAATAAAGTGAGACACGGAAACAGAAAAGGAAACCCAAACCTTCTTGTATTCAAAGAGAGGGATGGAGGGACACTCCAGAGCCACACTGTCCCTTAGATTCCTTGAATCATCCATACAGCTAGCAGAGGAAGAAGAGGTAAGGGAAAAGTGAAAATGGAATTTGGGACCTGAATTACTGAGCTAATTGCTTCATTTCCTCTAATTCACTCTGAATACCTGTTTCTAAAATACTAAAAAAATAACAACTTTTAACATTTTTAACAGTACATGTCAAAAGTTATTAATTTTTTATTTAAACTGAATGGTGGGTACTCAGTAAAACCTAAGGCATGTCCCCCACCCCAACCCCGCCCCAACCATGCTTTCCTTAGACGCTGGGGCTTGGGGCAGGACAACCAGTTACACAAGTCCCTTGTGAAATTGTCCAGCAAGCAATCAAGGGGGTCACGATAGAAAGCAAGAACTGTGTGTTCAGGTTCCAGGACATCCATGCTCGTCCGTCAGGCACCAGAAAGGCCTCAAAGAAAATTGATAGCACTTGGTGGCCAACTAAATGTGGGAGGAAAGCGGGACAAAGCTGAGGACGATGAAACTGATTTTCCTAGGTTGGGTGGCTGAGCACATGGAGGAGGCATTACCTGCTGGGACTGCAGGTCTGCGTGTCACCCTAACCAGCATCAATCATGGTGCTAGGCAGGGAAGTCTTACGTGGTTACTGGACCATGTGGGACTGTTTGCTCTGCTTTTTAATTTTCTTTCTTTTTCCTTAGCTGAAAAGCTGTCAGCTGTCACTTTTTGCTACTGTCAGTGTGCCTGCTTCTAAGCACCTTCCTTCTTTACTTTCTAATTTACTGCTTCTGGGAAGCCTGAGAGGCAAGCTTGCTAGAAAAGCTTGGATGTAAAGCAAGAGTCTGGGCTGAGTTAGGCTCCAAGGACCAGTGTGTGTTAGAAGGTATAGAGGTTTGTGATTGTTATTTTACCTGCTCGTTTTCAATGGATTAGGGTCTTTAGAGATTGGGCACTCACCTAGGGAGGTATTGGTTTCTGTTTATATAGCAACTTTGAGAATAAAGTAGTTCCTCAAATCATCCAGCGAATCTAAATTTTTAAGGCAGGATTTAAAATTTCTTGGCTGCTGCATAATAAATAATAGTAAGCCTTGATTAGGCACTTAGTATTTGTCAGGCCCTGTTCTAGGCCTTTGTCATGTAATATCCCTTGTGACTAGCACAGGAAACCTGTGAACTGGGCAGTTCATAATGATCTATTTTATACATAGGAATTATCTATTTTATAGCTAGCATAGAGATGCTAACATTTCTAAGGCTACACTATGCAGCAAAGGCAGGATTCAAAAGCCAACAGTCTGGCTGGGCATGGGGGTTTGTAATCCCAGCACTTTGGGAAGGTGAAGCAGGAGGCTCACTTGAGGCCAGAAGATCAAGACCAGCCTGGGTGACATAGGGAGATACCCGTCTCTACAAAACAATTACAAAATT
Source organism: Perodicticus potto (assembly GCA_963574655.1). Lineage (NCBI taxonomy): Eukaryota > Metazoa > Chordata > Mammalia > Primates > Lorisidae > Perodicticus > Perodicticus potto. The sequence continues at coordinate 20,058 of CAUYRH010075557.1, read as the reverse complement.
ATCTGGGTGGTGTGTACCTGTAGTCCTAGCTATTTGGGAAGAGGCAGGAGGATTGCCTGAGCCCAAAGGTGTGCTCCAGGCTGGGCAACAAAGTGAGACCCTGTCTCAGAACAAAATTGAAAAAGAGGAGTCCAACTCTAAAACCTGTGTTCTTAACACTTTGCTGTATTGTTCCACAAAGCAGGCCTATGCCTGCAGGGCAGCAAAGTGAGGGTTCTGTAGTTTCCTGAGTTAAAGAATAGCATGGGGCTTAGAACCAACTTGCAAATTGTTTCTATGAGTCTTAGGGCATCATAAAGATTGTCATTGGTTAGTAACCCCACCTAGGCTCAACTCCCCCCAATCCACCTTCCTCTAAGTTCACAACATGTGTGACAGCCATGTAGGTAGACTTGCAGACCCCTGACTTGATTACTAGTGAATAAAAACAATGCCAGGATGAAGGATGTTCAAAAGTTGGGGGGGCTAGGTGACTGCAGACTCAATATACAATATGCCCAAGCTAATTCATTGAGACATAGCAATTTGTGTTGTCCTTGCCATATTTCTTCCTTTCCTGCTCCAAGAAGATTGTCATTTTTTGTTTCCATTATTATGGGATGAATATTTTCTCCTTTGCCTGCAAATTTGTCTGTTAAAGTCCCAGCATCCCAGAATGTGACTCTATCTGGACGTATATTTAAAGGGGTAATTAAGGTAAAATGAGTTTGTCCGGGTGGGTACCGATACAGTATGACCGGCGTCCTTATAAAAAGAAGAGATTAGGATACAGACACACAAAGAACCATGTGGAAACACAGGGAGAAGGTGGGCCTCTTCAAGCCAAGGAGACAGGCCTCAGAAGACGTCAGCCCTGCTGATGCCTTGATCTGCAACTTCCGGCTTCCAGAACTGTCAGGATATGTATTTTTGCTAAGCCTCTTAGTCTGTGATGCTTTGTTATGGCAGCCCAAGCACGCTAATGTGCATTGACCAAAGAGGTTTGTATTCAGAGCCTTAAGAAGAACCCACTGAAAATAGCCTTCCTCCCCAAGCTTTAAGTTCATAGAGAGGATTAGCTGGGTTTCTTAGGGGAGGGACAAAGGCAGAAGTGAAGCAGACAGAGGAGTAGAGAAGATTTTCCAAGACTCAGCGCTCAGGGCTCAAGGAGCAGCAGGCTTCTCACCTGCTTCCTCTCAGCACTCTGGGAGAGAGAGCGCTGTGCCAGGGACATGGAGGGCCAGCCGTAGACATGGAGGCGCCAGCCTGTCATCCCCAGCTCGTGGCCCAATTATGACTGAAATGAATTCCTGCCAGATCACTGAACTAGAAATTCAGAAGAAGGTGTTATGTTATAATTTGACAATCACTATTAATTCATAAGACAATCACACAACTTTTGTCCCCAAGCTTATTGAGTCCAATTTGAGTAAGATTACACCCGCTATAAAAGCACTGATCACCTAATCATGAAAAGGCCCCAAGCAGAGCTCTGAAGGTAATGACCATAGGTGCTCTTTCCTACCTCAGCATCACTCCTTCTCCTGGGAACACACCCTGCTATCTTGTGGAGGAATGACTTTGCACCCCCCACCCCCGGTGTGTGGTCCTGGAAGACTATTGGGGTGGGAGGACTTGCCTTGTCTATCCCCCCTAGCTCTAAGTACCACCAATCTATTTTCTGTTTCTATCGATTTGCATGCTTTGAACATATCATATAAATGGAATCATATAATATGTGGGCTTTTGTGACTGGTTTCTTTTACTCATCATTTTCATTTTGAGATTCCTCTGTTTTGCTATGTGAATTACATCTTTTTATTGCTCAGTAATATTTAATCTTATGGATATACCACAATTTGTTATCCATTCATCTATTGATAGACATTTGAGTCATTTCCAGTTTGGGCTTATTAAAAACAAAGCTTCCATAGACAGTTGGGTACAAGTTTTTGAATGGATACACATTTCCTATCATCGGGGTGAATAAGAAGGTGTAGAATTGCTGGATCTATGGTAGCTGTAGATTTCACTTTTGAGAATGTGCCCAACTCTTTGCTGAAGAGCTGTAACATTTTGCATTCCTGCCAGCAGTGTCTCAGAGTTCCAGTTCCTCTACAGCCTTGCCACCACTTGGCATGGGCAGTGTTTTTCATTTTAGCAATTCTATTAGGTATCTTTTGAGTCTTTAATTTCCATTTCCCCAATACCTAATGCTGTTGAACATTTCTTCATCTGCTTTTTTGCCATTTTCATTGGTGAAGTAATCTGTTCTCCTCTTTTGCCCATTTTTTTTTTTTTTTTTTGAGAAAAAGTCTCAAGCTGTTGCCCTGCATAGAGTGCTGTGGCATCATCACACCTCACAACAACCTCAAACTCTTGGGTTCAAGCCATCTTCTTGCCTCATTTTTTTCTATTTTTAGTAGAGATGGGGTCTTGCTTTTTGCTCAGGCTGGTCTCAAACTCATGAGCTCAAGCAATCCACCGGCCTCAGCCTCCCAGAGTGCTAGGATTACAGGTGTGAGCTGCCATACTTGACCATGTACACAGTATTGTTAAGCTAATTTGGTACTGTATGTAGACAGTATATAAACAGGTATAGGTATATATGTGGACACAACATATACACATATACACAAAGACTTTTATAGTTTTAATTTTACAATTTTAGTGATAAGACAAACAAATAAAACTCACTAGGTTATATGAACAGTTAAATTCGAACTGTGCCTTTGCGAATGAAAAAGTTTAAAGATTTTAATCTGTCACACTTGGCCTGAAGCCCTCACTTTTTGCCCATTTTTATTGGCCTTTTTGCTTTCTTTCTGTTGAATTTTCAGAATTCTTTATATAATCCGGATACCAGTTTTTGTTTTTTATCAGACATATGCTTTCCACAGAGTTTCTCCCAATCTCATACTTAAATTTTAATCCTTTTATCCATGTTTTTTAAAGTTCAGAGATTTAATTTTTTTTTTTTTTTTTGAGACAGAGTCTCCCTATGTTGCCCTTGGTAGAGTGCCGTGGTGTCACAGCTCACAGCAACCTCAAACTCTTGGGCTTAAGCGATTCTCTTGCCTCAGCCTCCCAAGTACCTGGGACTACAGGCGCCTGCCACAATGCCGGCTATATTTTTGTTGTTGTTGCAGTTGATTCTTAGCTGGCCCAGGCTGGGTTTGAACCTGCCACCCTCAGTATATGTGGCTGGTGCTATAACCACTGTGCTACAGGCACTGAGCCAGAGATTTAATATTTTAATGAAATGCGATGTATAAATTTGTTCTTTTATAGATTGTTGTATCTAATAAATCTTTGCCTAACCTAAGATCACAAAGATTTTTCTATGTTATCATCTAGAATTTTTATACCTGTGAGTTTATTTTTTTTTTTAATTAAATCATAGCTGCGTACATTAGTGCAATCAAGAGGCACATATACCTGTGAATTTCAATACAAGAGACAGGGATCCAGGTTTACTTTTTTGTGCATGAGAACTGATTCCTCTGTTATTTGTTGAAAAATGACTCTTCGTTCTTGGATTGCCTTTGTGCGTTTGTCCAAAATTCTGTATGTGTGGGTTTGTTTCTGGACTCTCTAATGTGTCTTGTTGAGGACTTTGTCTTAATGCCAACATTATGCTGCTTTGATTATTATAATTTTATAAGGCTATCGTCATGTTCGAAAGTGTGTGTATGGGAGTGTGTGAGAGTAGCAAGTTGCAGATGTTGTGACATTTCATCTCTAAATATTTTAGTGTGGAACTTTTAAGAATAAGGGCTTTGTCATTTTTGTCACAGCAAAGAAAATTAGTAATAATTTCCAAATATTATTTAATATATAGTCTATACTCAAATATCTCCAATGTCTCTAAAACATCTATGACTTTTTAAAAAAAATTATGATAGATCTTTTATTAATATCTCTAACTTCTCTTTGATGATTAAAAAACTTAACCTTTTTTCCTTGGGTTAATTTTCATAATTTATAATATTGCTAGGAATTCATCCTTCCAAGTTTTGAAAAGTGTTGCCATAGAGTTGCTTGTTATAGTCTCAATTATTTTAATCACCCTTATATCTGCGTTTATTTCTCCTTTCATCTTTCTAATCCTGCTTTTTTCATGCTCACTCTTTATCTCTCTTGCTCACTCTTTCCTTAAGCAAGATCTAAAGGGATTTATCTATTTCTCTGGTCTTTGCCAAGAGGCAGTGTTGGATTTATTTTTCCACTTTGTAGATATACTCATGCTATTTTATTACTTTTGGGTTTTATTTTTATTTCATCTCTCTTCCTGGTTTCTTTGGGTTTATTTTTTGGTTTGTTTTTTTTTTTTAGAAAATTATAAACAAGGGTCTATAGTACCTTGACCTGTTTGGGAGTGAAGGCATTCAAAACTGGAAGCTCCACTCACTACATCTTATGGGTTTTGTATGAGGTGTACTTCTTTTCATTGTTTTGTAGACATCTGGTATTTAAAATTTTTTCTTCTTTAATAGAGTTGATAGCTGCAACTTAGTTTCCAAATGGGTAACATTTGGGGTCATTTAAAAATTACTTATGTCTTATTTTATTGGTTTGTTTGTTAGAAAATTATGGATTCTAAAATTCCAATGTGTTTGGATTTTTAAGGTTTTAATTGTGGAGTTATATAATTTTTTTACGATTTTTTTTTAAAGAAACAGGATCTCACTATGTTGTCCAGGCTGGCCTCAAACTCTTGGGCTCAAGTGATCTTCCTGCCTAAGCCACATGCCCTGGCTTAGGATCATGTCTTATAGATATTCCTAGACCTTTGAAAATAATGTATATTTTCCCTACTCAATGATTGTACAGCTCTACAAGTACAAGTTACATCAAATTCATTTGTTGAATGAATGTTCATATGTTCTTTTTCTGTGTATGTGGTTATGCTGAGGAAGTACCTAGAAGCCTCTGATTACAATTTTGTTAACTTCTCCTTGGATTTGTAATAGCTTTGCTTTACACATGTAGCTTCTACAGTTGGGTGCATACATGCTGGGTCTGCTATATTGTGTTAATAAAGGTTAGCTTTGTGGCCTTCTATATCCTGTTCAGAGCTTTTGGCCTCTCCTTTACATCTTCTTCCATTTCCAGGTCTTTCTGCTGGTGTATCTGTGGTTGTTTTTGAGTCTTAATCATTGCCTTCACAAGCAGTATTTGGGCCTTATAGTTTCTAACTATGTTTATCTTCACATTTTTTTTTTTTTCCTGATAGATGGACGATAGCTTGGCTGGGTATAGGATTCCTGAGTGGCTGTTCTTCTCTCTTAGATGTGACTTCACCATGTGTTAGCTGTCAGCACTGCAGGTGAAAAGTCTGATTAGTTTTTTACACACCTATATGTGTGTGTTAGGGGGTAGGCTTAAGAGAACAATATTGACTAGGGCTGTCACCACGCACAATTCCAGGAGGGACTTTTATCCATGTCAACTTTTATCACAAGAATCACAGAAGACTGCAGGTCAAACTCTTTCCAGCACCTGCCACTCTCCTGCCCTTGTGGTAAGACATCCCAAGCCTGATCTCCAGGTACTTGCCCAGCCTATAGGAAAAAAAGTATTCAACATTTTCTCCATCAGGGCTTCTAGAGAGCTGATGGCTTCACCTGAACCCCACAGCCCTTTAGCCTCAGTGGGAGCACTTCATGAGATGCAGGGACAGAGGTTGAGTATGGAGACAAAGGGAGTTTCTTTTTGGTGGCCTTGTCCCCAGCATGCCCCCTCATCCCTCTCTTAGTGTTCTTTGAGCAAGGCCTGCATTTGGTCTTTCCTCTAGAGATGCAAACTTTTCAAATAGACCTCTAATTACAATGAATTTGTTGCACAGTAACTGTAGCATCATTTTTAACAAATTAGGTACTAAATTATTTCTCCCTAAAATGAAGCTGAATGTGTGGAAATCAGTGTTCTCTATTAAAAAAAAAAAAAAAAAGGAAAAAAGGAGGAATGCTAAAAATTTCCAACAAAAATTTGGCTTATACATGGTCTAGGAAATCTACCAGCCAGCTTGCTTTTGAAAAGGGGAAGATAAGACTCATGTGACAGTGAGAGCATTTATGACCTCTCTTGAGACAATAGAATTCCATCTTCCTTGATGGTCTCAAAGGAGATGGTCCCTTCCACAAGAGCCCATCTGATTAGTAAGCAGTCCATGAAATAAACTTGTCTTGCTATTTCTGTATGCTTTTAGAAGGCCTGTGCTCACTGAGGAGAAAGAAAAGAATGTTCCTATAAACTTGTGACAGAAAAGCAATAAAAGCCAATAGAGACATTCTGAAATTTTTATTAATATTTTGCTGATGAGAAGGAGGAAGCAGGAAACCTTGCAGAATTAATGTGGAGGACTAATGTGTTCTGCTTCATACAAAGCTGAAATAAAAAAGGGAGGGGAACAGGGTTCAGAGGAAAAGGAGCAATTGGTATAGTTGGAGTCAAATGAAGTATACCTCTTTGAATTTTTTTAATTGTAAAATACATAAAACGAAATTTGGCATTTTAAACCATTTTAAAATGCACAGATTCCTGCATTAATTGCATTCACCATGTTGTGCAACCCTTACTATTGTCTATTTCCAAAAACATTCCTATCATTCCTATCAGTCTGGGCTTATTAAGCACTAACTCCTCGTCTTCCCTCTCCCCAGCTCCTGGCAACCTCTCGTCTGCTCTGTCTTTATGATTTGCCAAGTGAATGAAGAATTTTTATAGAACAAGGAGTAAAACTAAGTCAGAGCCCAGGTGTAAAGACTACCTCTTAATTGATGCAGTGCTGAATTCTGTAGACAAGCAAAGCCATGCAACATTTCAGAGCAAGAAATTCAACCCCACCAGAGCGCTGCTTTTGGAAGCTTCATCTGGCAGTGGTTTGTAGGATGGATCAGGGTCTGGAGACCAGTTGAGATGCTGTTCTAAAGGCCCACTTTAGAAAGGACACCTTTCTAAAGGGAGAAAGGAACACTTGGAGCTGCTACCGAAATGGAAAAGAAGATTTAGGAGACTTTCTAGGAGATATACAGGAGGAAGCCACCCCATGACCTGGAAAAATTGCCTTGGGGATAAGAGGTGAAAGGACGACAGATGTTTTGAGTGTGGGTAACTTGGGTGATTAATTTTTACACTACACATTTTATTCTTTTTATTTTTTTATTTTTATTTTTGGCTGCGGTTGGGTTTGAACCCACCACCTCCAGTATGTGGGGTCGGCACCCTACTCCTTGAGCCATAGGCGCCACCCTTTACACTACACATTTTAAATTAAGCTTCCATATTTAAAAAAACCAAAAAACAGTTATTTAAGTTATCGACAAAATTTCCAAAGAAGGTCATAATTGGGTGTGATATTCTTTTGAGAAAAATAAAAACTGAATCATACAATAAAAGAATTTTATCTTAAGGTTCATGTAACACAGGGTAGCATTTTATAAAAGGAGAGGAGGCAGGAAAGACTAGGGAAATCAATCAATATAGAATGAAAGTAGGAATTCAGGGAAGGGAGAATGAATTGATTCTATATGAAAGTTCATTATGCATGAGTGTGCTGTGTGTGTTTTTTTTTTTTTTTTTTTTTAGATAGAGTCTCGTTATATGATGTCGCCCTCAGTAGAGAGCTGTGGTGTCATAGCTCACAGCAATCTCAAACTCTTGGGCTTAAGTGATTCTCTTGCCGCAACCTCCCAAGTAGCTGGGACTACTGGCACTTGTCACAACGTCCAGCTAATTTGTTGTTGTTGTCATTGCTGTTTAGCAGGCCTGGGCTGGGTTCAAACCCACCAGCCCCGGTGCATGTGGCTGATACCCTAAACCATTGAGCTACGGGCACCAAGCCCATTGTGGGCTTTAATAATAGGAAGTATGTCATGTGTATTGTGGTTTTAATAATAGGAAGTATGTCATGTGTATTGTGGTTTTAATAATAGGAAGTATGTCATGGCTAGAACAGTAGAGTCTGGATTCAGACCTGAGTTCAAATCCTATTCTGTCACCTATTAGCTATGTGATCTTGGACAAGTTGCTTAACTTCTCTGAACCTCTGTAGAATGACTAATAATCTTATCTATGTCATAGAGTTGTTGAACAGATTAAATGACTTAATATGTGTGGCAGATTTAACCAAGTACCTGGCACATAGTAACTGCTGTACAGACTTTGGAGTCATTACTATTCTTATTCTTATTATATGAATTTAAAATACAAAACAAAATAAAACAAAATTTCTCTGTAAGTTTGAACAATTTAATTTATTAAGGAAATCAGAAATAAAGAAATCACATTTCAGATGCAGCTATTATTCAAATGTCTGTTTTCTGTGGTTTGACTTAATCAAGAACACGTCACCTCTCAGGCCATTGCCAGTTATTCACCTGTTAAATATTATGTTTAAAATACTCAAATGGTATTTTGTATCCTAAGTCATTTCTACAAAAATCATTGACTTAGAATTCTTCTAATAACGCTTTAGATTTGTCTTGAGGGGGTCCACTTGCCAGGACATGTGACACCAAATTGAGCACAAAACAGGGGTAAAATCTATAGGGGGTTAATCAAATGAAGGAAAGAATGGTTTGTTTTATTTTCCGAGCGATCATAAACGTTACAGTCTAAAATTAGGATCTTTTAAGGATTTTTTGCTTCCTTTGTAACTAAAAATCGGGGCAGGGTTTTATTTTTTTTATTTATTTTTATTTATTTTTTTGAGACAGAGCCTCAAGCTGTCCCCCTGGATAGAGTGCTGTGGCATGACAGCTCACAGCAACCTCCAACTCCTGGGCTCAAGCGAGTCTCCTGCCTCCGCCTCCCATGTAGCTGGGACCACAGGCGCCCGCCACATCGCCCGACCATTTTTTGGTTGCAGCCGTCATTATTGTTTGGCGGCCCGGGCTGGATTCGAACCCGCCAGCTCAGGTGTACGTGGCTGGCGCCTTAGCACGTTGAGCCCGTTGAGCCCGTTGAGCCACAGACGCCGAGCCTGTGGCAGGGTTTTAAATGGGTAGTTTTATCCCATGAGTTTTCTCCTGTCAGATTTAGAAAACGCCCACATTCGCCCTGCCCCATATCCAGTGTCAGGGTTGCACAAATCTTCTGCTTGGCTGGGGCTGGTGTCGCCGCCGTTCCATCCTGTGGACTCGGGGGACACTGCTGCCCTCTGCTGCTCATCGCACGAAGTACTGCACGTACTTGGTTTTCTTCTCCTGGGCTTTGTAGACCGAAGGGGCTGTGAATACGCAAAAATCTCGGCGAGAGAATAGAAGCGTCCCACAAAGGGATGGATGAAAAACCTCTGTAACCCTAAACCCTCGAGCCCGCCCACCCACCAGACCCTATGCAAGAAAAAAAAAATTCAAAATAAGAATAATGCTGGGTGGTTATAGATGAGTAATAGAACGTCCAGTGCAGTTCTGATTTGTCCCTCTATTTGGCTGGAGTTCAAGTTTACATGTCCACCAACTAATTCTTCCCAAAGTTCACTTTCTCCTGCCTCTGCTTTGCAGAACCTGCTGGTGGTTGAGACAGTTCCATTTACAGTCCAGGGTTGTTTCTTCAAGTTGATCTTAAGAAAAATTGCTAGTCACTTGCTACATTTTCTAGACAACTGACAACACCATCTTACCACATGGCTACATCTCAGTTGCTGGCTTACAAAAATCAGACTTACTTCTTTTTTTTTTTTTTTTTTTTTTGGTATTCCATGTCCTAGTGGTTATCTTTGAACTTATATATTATAGTGTCTCCTCTCTCAGCCCCTTTTAACATTTTTGTTGTTAAACAACAACCCTTGATTTCTAGAACTCACCCCATTGCTGCACATAAAGATTTTCTTTACTCTTTTTTAAACAAAGGCATAATAAATATTTCCTCATGTGTTACGTAAATGAGTTTATTCAATCACTTTCCTATATTTGGGCATTTAGATTGCTTCCAATATTTTACAATTGCAATTAACACTGAAACAAGTAACCTCCTGTTTGTGTTATTTTTGTATAATTGCAGGTGTATCTTCGTGGGACATTCCCAGAAGTAGAGTTGCTGGGGACAAAGGGTGAATGCATGTGTAGGGCCTGCAGAGGGTCTGTGGCTGGGCCCAGAAGTATGACAGGTAAAAAAAAGATTGATATTTAGAGTTTAGGCAACTTATCAGAAATGGGACTACGGCTACTTCTTAATGGCTGTACAGCTTCAGTTGCAAGTTCCTGATTTTTCACATAACGTTTTCAGGATCAGTATCCACATAGACGACTGTGCCCTTATTATTAAACTGTGAAGAGGAAAATGACCCATAAGACCTTTCATAGCCATTTATTTTATGTATGAAAAGAGGTGATTTTTAACAGAACTAAGGCACCAAGTAACTCCCTCTAATGATGACCCTAACCCCAGGCCATCATTTTTGTCTTACCCCAAATGTCACCTCAGCATATAGCCCCTCCTTACCCTCTCTATCCCATAATAGTGTTTATGTCTTCACTAATATTGCCACTATCCAAGTAATTTGGTGGTGTATAGTTTCTTTGTCTCTTCCCACCTTCTTCCCACCAGAACGTAAACTCTATGGGTTTAGCATCCACTGCTGTCGTGCACTTCCCAGCCCTGAGATCAGTGCCTGGTACACAGTAAGAGCTCTGTATGAAAGTTGTGTCATCCCACAGGACACATCTGACTCTCCCTGCCATGTCCAGGTGGCTTCTCATCACAGAAGAAGAAAACTGGTATTCTTTACATGAATGACCCAAGCTTGTTGTCCTCTAAGAGTAACAGCACTTTCCAAACCCCATTTTCCCTCCAGAATGCTCTTTTGGAAAGGTATAATTCAGTGAAAAAGAAATGAGCATGCTAGCTGGGCGTTGTGGCAGGTGCCTGTGGTCCCAGCTACTCAGGAGGCTAAGGCAGGAGAATTGCCTAAGCCCAAGAAGTGGAGGTTGCTGTGAGCTGTTGACTCCATAGCACTCTACTGAGAGTGATAGAGTGAGACTCTGTCTCTTAAAAAAAAAAAAAGAAAAGAAAGAAATGAGCATGCTACCTCAACTGGTCGTTATGCTACAATAACACTGAAATTTCTGTGCGTTCTAAGCAGGTGCTGGATGTCAAGTCCCCATCTTATGCGGAGTAATCAATCACTGTCTAACAGGAAGGATGCTGGCAGGAGCAGAGGGAACTCTGCCTGCACAAAGCACTGTGGAGATATATATGTGCATATATATATGTGTGTGTGTGTGTGTATATATATATCTGCAAAGAAGCAGTAATCAGGGCCTCTCACAGTCTTTGAAATTCAATGAAAAAGCTGAAAGTGCTTGTAATTAGAAGTGAGCATCACCACACAAAGCAGATAAAGTTAATTATACACTCGGAGGGACATTTCTTTATGCAGTGGGTATGGGAGTCATATCAACAGCCCTTGGGGCCAGGACAGGGAGCTGAGTGTGCTCTGCTCAGAATGAAGGAATCCAGTGCTCTAAAACAGAGCATTCTTTCCAGAGCCAAATAATCTAACATAAAAGGAAAGTACAAAAGGTGAAAAGGAAGAGGAGGGCCCTGCTTGATAGGTTCTAAGTGAAAAGGGCTCATAACAGTGATAAAAAAGAAAGTGTGATTTTAAAATAAGTCCTAGAACAAGAGCAAATAAAAAAAGATACACATGTACTTAATTTGCCATATTCTGTTCCCATTAAACATTTTAATCCTGCTATAGGGCAAGAGTCTACCAACAGATACATATTTATCTTTCCTCTGTGAGACCACAAAAGCCCCGAAATGAAGCTTCAAGAATCTTCGGAAAACTAGTTAATCCAGTCAAATTTAGTTAATGGCCACAAAGAGATTGATGGAATGGGTGATTTACTGTTCAATAATGAGTTGTCAATACAGGGCAGAGAAGCTGCTTTGATCAACCAGGCAACCAAATCATAGCAACAGTTCAGGGCTCTATTGATTTCTCAGCAATTAATGGTAATGATGCTAAAAGGAAAAGATAATGAGAGATCTAACTGGAAATTGGTCTCTGTGTGGAGCCTCTGTGACAGCAGGCTTCGTGTCTGGCCTTAGAGGTCATTTGCACCTGGAACAGCCATAAGTCACAGAACCCTCTGTAATTTAGATCCGCTGGCAATTGCAACCTGAATTTGATTATGACTCTATACTAGAAGAATTGGAATCCAAAATACACCAGTCACATATAATTTAAACTACATTGACTATATACGGATTTTCCTTTAAACATGAGGTTTCATCACATATAAATTCTTGTCACATAAAAGATATATTTAACTATTTAAACATTTCATGTGGAAAAATCCATAAAAACATGTAGAAACATAAACAAGGGGGGAAACTGCAACACTTGACAATCAGTGTCTTAAAATCTGAAGAAGGCTTACGCATCAATGAGGAAAGATTCCATAGAGAATGGACCAAGCCAAATGGGAATTCCATAAAAGAGGAAATATGTCTGGTTAGTCCCAATGTTAAAATAAGCAAACAACATCACTGATAATAAAAGAAATGCAAATGAAAAGCAACACTGAAACTGTGAGCAAAACCTAAAATAGTTGAGAGAGGCATACTGGGAGACAGGTCTGATGGGGTTCAGGATATGCAACCCCAAAGGATGGCATCTTGTCATTTGATGAAAACTAGAAGCAGGAAGGTCTCCCTCACCTTGCCCTTCTCCACCAAAGGTCATGAAAGCATCTTCTAAAGTAGATCATAAGAGCATCATTCCAGAGATGCCCTCTCTATACTCAAAGGAAAAACATGTCCTTGTACTGAAGATATAGTAACACAGAGAAGAATCTCTGAACAAACAGGCCTTGCTAAGTTCCCCCAGCTTATTACCTTTAGATCACACCCCCTTTGTCTAACCATGCTTCTACACAACTGTCCATGCTTCACCAAATTTAGCTTAAAAATACACAAGTTTAGGTTAGGCATGGTGGTACACATCTGTAATCCTGGCACTTTGGGAGCCTGAGACAGAAGGATTGCTTGAGGCCAGGTTTGAGAACGGCGTGGCCAGCATAACAAGACCCTGTATCTACAAAAAAGTTAAAAATTAGCTGGGTGTGGTGGTAGGAGGCACCTGTAGTCGCAGGAGGCTGAGATGGGAGGATTACTTAAGCCCAGGAGTTTGAGTCGCTGTGAGCTATGATGATGCAACTGCACTCCAACCTGGGTGACAGGGAGGTAGCCTGTCTAAAACAACAACAACAAAACACACACACACACACACACAACTTTCCCCATTTCTTTAGGTCTTCATTTACAAAGGCTATCATGTCATGTAAAACTTACATTTAAATGTGTATGCTTTTCTCCTGTTTATCTTTTATTATAGGTGTCTCAGCCATCAACCTTCCTCAGTGAGTGAGGAAAAGATATTACTTCTTTTCCCACAGGTCCTATGTTTAATACTGGTGGGGATATACATTGATACATAGTATATCATTTATGGAAAAATAATTCATATAATCCTTACAGGATATATCAAAAGGTAAAATGTTCATACTCTCTTATTCAATAACTGCACCTTAGGGATTTAGATGAAGAAATAGTTACACAAGGGTGAAAATATATATGCACCCAGATAACTGACACCACATATTGAAAGAGAAAAACTAAAAATGATCCAAATTAAAATATCAGTTAAGGATTGATGGGGGAAAGTTGGTACATAAATAGAATGGAATCCTATCTGGTTGATCTGTATTTATTGGCATGACGAGGTACCTATAACACATGGTGGAAAGAACACAACACAATTGAAGAAGTGCAAGTGTAAAATGATCCTATAAATATACCTAGGTGAGTTTTAACAAAGGTGTGCTTCTCTAGAATGCATTCATAAGTTTCAAACACAGAGGCTTTGTACTCTTCGCTGCTGATACCCTGGTGCATAAAACAGTGCCTGGAAGTTTATAATCATGCCATCATGTTTGTTGAATGAATAAATGAAAGATGTTTAGAAAGATTTTCACTAAAAGTTTAACAGTGGTGGAGAGCTAGTAGTTTTTTCATTGACATTTAAATTCTATCATTTGAATTGTCTTCAAGACGCTTATTTCCTTGTGACAAAAACAGATACTCTTTCTAACATGTGTGGTAATGCCTACTGCTTGTGAGACTGTAGCAGTTTCAGTGGCTGTATAAGGTGGTTCAACTCTTTTAGAAAACCATTTGACATTAAATATATACCCAAATCACAAAAAGCTTCCTTTCTTTTTCTTTTATTCCTTCATGTGAATTTATGCTAAGGAAAAAAATGCAAAATATAAATGATCTGTGCATCCAAAGGTCTTTCTCTACTTTTTGTATTCAGATAATAATAAACTTGGCCAAACTAACCACACCTCTAACAGAGGAAAGAGTAAAAGTAAATTATAGTAAATCCATTATATGGAATTTTATGTAACCATGATCAATTGTGAAGACTCTGTAGCAACATGAACAAAAGAAGGCTGAAAATGCAGGCATGTAAAGATTTAATTTATGCAGAAACAAAAAGATGATGCTGTTGTATCTGTGGAATTCTGGGTGCAGCAATTCTTAGAATTGCTGAAAGAACGTGGACTTTGGGGCTATAGACAGGAGTTTTTACTTAGGCCCTATTACATAGCTTTTACATGACGTTGTTTGATTATGTTGTCAAACCTCTTTGTGCCTCACTTTTCTTATCTATGATGTGGGCTAAGAATACTACCTCCTAGCTCTGAGAGGGTTAAAATGAGGTGAGGAAGAGTTCGAAAAATCGTGGTGTTCGTTTGTTTTGCTATTTTCAAAAATTTCCCTCCAAATTACCATCTTCTATCAATTACAAATGAATGAAAAGTATAATAACTAAAACGGGAGGAAGGAAGAAATTTAAAAAATAGAAAATTTTTGGAGTTGGGCACTCTTACCCTGGGACTTCACGGGACCTTGAGCGAGGAAAAACCGCCGGTGACCACACGGGGGCGCAGGCGCTCAATCTGGGCGAGGCTTTCCGGCGGTGTCCAGCAGGGGACGCTGCCGGAGCGGAAGCCGTGCCGGAGACGGCCGGGCGCACTCTCTGGCTCCTCCCGCTTCCGCTGCCGCAGCGGTTCCTTGCCGAGTTACCTTCTCATCTAAGCCGCTGTCCCCACTGCCGCGATGCCGCTGGAGAATTTGGAAGAGGAGGGTCTGCCCAAGAACCCCGACCTGCGCATTGCGCAGCTGCGCTTCCTGCTGAGCCTGCCGGAGTGCCGCGGGGACGCGGCCGTGCGCGAAGAGCTGATGGCGGCCGTCCGAGACAACAGTGAGGCCCGCGCGAGCGCCGAGTCAGCGGCCTAGGCTTGGGCTGGCCTCGCGCTCCGGAGCCTGCGGGAATTTTCCCTAGCGGAGCTCTGGCCGCCGAGGCGTCCCTCTGGCAGGGTTCCCGAGACAGGCCAAGCTTTGGGAGCCTTCCTTTTGTTGGGGATGCCCTGGGCGAACCCACCTACTCGCAGAGGGGTCTTCAGCTCTGAATGTCCTTCCCCTTTGAGCGTAGCTTTAGGAGAAATTGAGGTATTTAGCGCAGTGCTATCCCCAGAGCAAAGGTGGAGTGACTTACTGCCGTTCCGATTGCTCCTGGGCGAGGCATATTCCTGTAGAGGAGGTAAAAGACATGTGAGCTCAGTTCCTTTCCTTCTTCGTAGCAGTGAATGGCAGTCGGTGGTGTATATTGAACATATGTACCTGAGTAGCAACAGGCTTTCCTGTTCCCTTATTTGAAGACTGCTTTGGAACAGAATCCGGAGAGCAAACCGAGGATTGCCCGCCCCGGTTGGCGGTGCCAGGATTGGCCCTCATGCAGACCTCCACTAGCAGGCGTTTAACGTTTTGCCAAGCATTTCTGAAGCTCTATCCATTCCTTCCCGGTGGTGGGTAGTGGACTGGTGGATGACCTAACAGCGTTTGTGGGTAAAAGGTGGGCAGACACTGACTTTAGGATGCAAGTGGCTCCCACTCATTCATGCCTTTTCCCCCTTCAGACATGGCTCCTTATTATGAAGCCTTATGCAAATCCCTCGACTGGCAGATGGACATGGACCTACTCCATAAAATGAAGAAGGCTAATGAAGATGAGTTGAAACGTTTGGATGAGGAGCTGGAAGATGCAGAGAAGAATCTGGGGGAGAGTGAAATTCGAGATGCAATGATGGCAAAAGCCGAGTACCTCTGCAGGATAGGTGACAAGGTGTGTGCAAACTGTTTTCTCCTTGTAGTTGTATAGTCTAAAATTGAGAACCATTCCAGATTAATAACATTTCATTTTAAAATTTAACTTCCTTTTTAAAAAAGTACAAAGGTAATCATACCTGAAGGAATCAATGTAAAGATGAAGAAAAAATAGCCTTCTTGCAATACCCTATCATCTGCCCCCAAACAAGAGCCAAGTCTGTATTCTTATGCATCTCTCTCTATGCCAATAAAAACATGAGTGCAGTGCTTGCCCGTGGCTCAATGGGCTCAGGCGCCAGCCACATACACCTGAGCTGGCGGGGTTCAAATCCAGCCCAGGCCCACCAAACAAACAACTGACAGCTGCAACCAAAAAATGGCCAGGTGTTGTGGTGAGCGCCTGTAGTCCCAGCTACTTGGGAGGCAGAGGGAGGAGACTCCCTTGAGCCCAGGGATTGGGGGTCGCTGGATAGAATGCCACGGCACTCTATCCAGGGGGACAGCTTGAGGCTCTGTCTCAAAAAAAAAAAAAATGAGTGCATATGCAGAAATTTTTGTTTATTTCAGCTTTTACAAAATTGAGATCGTTTTCTTTCCTCATTTGGTTGGGAAACATTGTTTCTGGTGCCTTTTAAAAATTCTTATTAGTAATATATTCCTTGTAGAAATCGAAAACATTTTAGTAAATGCTGAAAGTTCTGTTTGATCTCCTTATTGCCCACCTGCTCAGAGATAACCTTTTTAGTTTATTGTGCATTTTCATGCATGTATATACACCATAAAAAATAGGTAGTATTTAAAAAAATTTTTTTACATACATGGGATCATAGTGTACTCACATGGTCTTGTTCACTCTTTTCTTTCAGCCTTACATCTGAGAGGTGTTTGTGTTAATGTACATAAATCTTGCTCATTCTGGCTAATTGCTAGAGCTATGCCATAGTTTGCCTGTTCTGATGTCTATGAACATGTATGTTGTTTTTAGCTGGTTTTGCTTTAATAGCTGCTATAAAAACATGCTTTCCTACGTCATCTTGTGTACAAAGCTAATGTTTCTCTACCATGTAGTTGATATGAAATGAAATTGCTGGGACAATGAACAATTTTTATTTTGATGTGTGGCAAGTTCCATGTAATAGCCAGCTTGTGAATACTCCACCATTAGTGTTCCAGAGGAATACTCATCAGTGCTGGATATTTAAATTTGGTTTAGTAGTTAATGTAATAACGGTTAAGAGAATGGGCTTTCAATGTTCCTAAGTCATACACACAGAATTTTTTATCTACAGGATGACGTGAAAATAGTCTGAGCTCTTACATCAGACTCCCTGGATTCTCTTTTAGCTTCAGTAATTATGATTTACTAAACCTTTAGTTTCCTCATCTGAAAAATAGGGAAAATGACAGTTTCTACTTAATTTCGATTAAAGATGGGGCAAAGAGTTTAAACTGGTACCTGGCACAAAGTAAGTGCTTAAATGTTATGTATTAAATTCAAAACAAGTTTCTTTTTCATTACTGATTATAAATTGAAGACTGGGTCATTGTAAAAATTTCAAAAATACAGAAAAGTTTAAAAATAGTTTGTGTGTACTTTTAGGTTGTGGTTTGGTTTTAAAGATTAATGTATTACATGGGAATGAGAAACTAAAAGCTTTTGATTCAGGGCTTAAGGAATTTCAGTAAGGACATGCTTGAGTCATCAAGGAGTTGTAAACTGATCATGTTCTAATATTCCCTCTGTATTTATTTAGTATTTTTCCAAAAAGAACAAGTTTATTTTTTCTCCACCTGTTTGCCCTCTTTTGTTTTTTATATTTGATTTTTATTTAGTATTATTAGCTGCCTTCATGGGTTAATATGATTTATTATTCACTGTGTTACCATTAATGATAGTCTTTATTCTTTGTGGTGCTGTTTGCTGCATGTTTGTTAGTGCAGGCTCCTTCAAGACTTTTTTTTTTTTTTGGTCCTTTTGATGTATCTCATTAGTCTTCCTCATTTTATGGTAAAATAAAACATGTCGGCCAGGTGTTGTGGCTCACGCCTGTAATCCTAGCACTTTGGGAGGCCTAGGTAGGTAGATTGTCTCTACTAAAAATAGAAAAACTAGGTGGCCAGGGTGGCAATTGCCTGTAGTCTCAGCTACTCAGGAGGCTGAGGCAGGAGAATCACTTGACCCCAAGAGTGTGAGGTTGCTGTGAGCTGTGACACCACAGCATTCCACCCAGGGTGACAAAGTGAGACTCTGTCTCAAACAGAAAAACAAGATAGGTGTATCACAAGCTCAAACTCTGGATCATTTTTAGTAGTTTTAGTTTTCATTCTTCAAACATGGAGTCATCTGTTTCTTCCAGGGTCCTTGATTCCCTTTAGTGGGAGATGGCATTTGGAGACCAAGATCTGAGTGCCAGATGTGCCAGTCCCTTTTATAAATTTAAGAAACAACTAATAATTACAAACTGGGCAGACACATAACATACTGAAAAGTACCACATATAAACAAATGATTTTATTCATGTTCTTGTCTTTAAAGCAATAGAAACATTTTATTCCATAATGCTTTGGGATAGATTGTATATTTGCAAATTGAGTTAGTAGTCTAATAATAAGTGTGATAGCATGAAAGATAGATTTACAAAAATTCTTTTTTAATTTATAGTAAAGTTACTTTGAATTAGTGTTAAAGGAAAAAAACAGTGACTATATGAAACAAAGAATACTTAAAAGTCGCGAATAAATTATGAATGTTTTTCTTAATATTGTTTTGCTAGAATATAAGCATTTCTTATGTCAAGGGGTACTGACCTCACATGTGGTTGAAAATCCACATAAGATTTTTGATTCCCCAAAAACTTTACTATTATGTAATTGTTGACCAGAAGCCTTACTGGTAAGTAGTTAATTAACACTTTTTTTTTTTTTTTTAAAGAGACAGAGTCTTACTTTGTTGTCCTTGGTAGAGTGCCATGGTGTCACAGCTCACAGCAACCTCGGGCTCTTGGGCTTAGGCCATTCTCTTGCCTCAGCCTCCTGAGTAGCTGGGACTACAGGTGCCCGCCACAATGCCTGGCTACTTTCGTTGTTGTTGTTGTTGTTGCAGTTTTCGCTGGGGCTGGGTTCCAACCTGCCACCCTCAGTATCTGGGGCTGGCTCTGAGCCACAGGCGCCACCCACTTTTTTTTTTTTTTTTGAGACAGAGTCTCAAGCTGTTGCCCTGGGTAGAGTGCCGTGACGTCACAGCTCACAGCAACCTCAAACTCTTAGGCTTAAGTGATTCTCTTGCCTCAGCCTCCCAAGTAGCTGGGACTACAGGCACCTGCCACAGCACCCAGCTATTTTCTTTTGTTGCAATTATCATTGTTGTTTTAGCTGGCCCTGGCCAGGTTTGAACCCTCCAGCCTCTGTGTATGTGGCCAGTGCCCTATCCACTGAGCTGTGGACACTGCCCGATTAACACATATTTTTGTGTTACATATATTATTATTTGTGTTTGTTTTGGAGTCTCACTTTGTTGCCCTCTGTAAAGTGCGGTGGTGTCATAGCTCACAGCAACCTCAAATTCTTGGGCTCAAGCAGTCCTCTTATTTTAGCTTCCCAAGTAGCTGAGACTACAAGTACCTGCCACAACACCCAGCTATTTTTTTAGAGACAGGATCTCACTTTTGCTCGGGCTGGCCTCTGAACTCCTGAGCTCAAGCATTCCACCCTCCACCTCAGTCTCCCAGAGTGCTAGGATTATAGGTGTGAGCCACTGTGTATGTTACATATATTGTTTTTTTTTTTTTTTTTTTTTTTTTATTCAGATCCTAAAGCATTCACCCTGGGTAGAGTTCCCTGGCAACCCAGCTCACAACAACCACCAATTACTGGGTTCAAGCGAGTCTCCTG
>CAUYRH010075552.1:0-21493 GCA_963574655.1 Perodicticus potto | reverse complement strand
GAAAGAGAGGAAGGTAACAACTTAATGGGACAGCTCAAGCAACTGGAAAAGGAAGAGCATTCCAATCCCAAACCCAACAGAAGAAAAGAAATAACCAAAATTAAAGCAGAATTCAATGAAATCAAAATAAAAGGATTATACAACAGATCAATAAATCAAAAAGTCGGTGTATTTTCGAGAGAAATGAAACCTTGTGTTTACACATAAACCTGTACATGGATGTTTATGGAAGTTTTATTCATGATTGCCCAAAACTGAGATGAATCCAAATGTCCTTTGATTACTTAATGGAAAAACAAATGATAGTGCAAAACTACTATACTGTAATAAAAGATCCATTATTACATGGAGAAATATCAAATGCATTATGCTATATACATGTAATATATGTTACATGTTATGTATAATATATATCTGGATTATTGAGGTATATTTTACAGACAGTAAAGTCCATTCAGTTTGAGAAATGCATTCAGTTGCACAACCACTATTGTAATACATAATAAAACATTTCTATCAGCTCACAAATTTCCTTGTGCTTCTTTTGTAGTTAGTGTGGTGTAACTACAAGATTTGATCTCGACATAACTCAGGACTCTAGTAACTGGTCTGGGGCAGCTGTCTAGCAATCTGAAGAGCAGTAACTAAAGAGATATAACCAGATTTCCAAGAAATCAGATCAGGTGGTTTGTGGGCCACCCTGAATGGGACCTTCAGAGTAGTGATGATACTTAGGAGGAATCCTCTCTAGGGGGCAGTAGGCATTGTGACAGCTTTCAGTTAAAATAGGAAACAGCCAGAGCTAGGACAGGGTCTGAGCCCAGGGACCTTTGCCTGCCTCCTTCACAGCTGCATCCTCAGCCCTGGCAGAAGGCCTGGAATTGGTTAGCATTCACTGTAGTGACCATTATACTGCATACGCCTATAACAAATCATCATGTTATACATCTTAAGCAGATAACAATTTAAACATTGTTGTAAGAAGCTATAAATTGTATAAATTGCCTCCGACACTGGATGGGACTGAGTTAGATTGCTGCAGGTTATTAAGCTGGAAGCTGGCAGGGTGGGGTAGGGGAGACTGACAAGCTCGCACGGTTGTTGTAATTCCAGCTTGTGGGTAATTACAGATTGAGGTGAGCATCTTGAGACTGGCATCTTTTGTCTGGCTGTCTACATTTAAACCCAAACACGATGGAAAAAGGCTGGAAGAGCAATTGATCCCGCTGTGCTCCTGTTTATGTAGCCAGGACTTGTTTCCGGAGTTTTCACACATAGATGTTGTTCCTCTCAGGACTGGAGTGTTTTGCAGGGATGCTTCTCTCCTTTCGGATGTGTGCCCATCTTCCTGCTGGTGTTTGTCTTGGTTGCTAAGACAATTTCTAGGGCAAAGACCTACCAGCCAAGTGAGGATCACACACAGTAAATATTTCAAACAGATGAACTTGACAGAGATGCAGTCGCTTCTCACAAGCAGAAGGCCAGAGCATTCAGGGATCAGCCAGCATTTTACACCTTTGTTATTGGGAGGCAATGACGAGCTTTTGCCATTCGCCTTTGTGAAGAAAAAGATTCAAAATCCTTCAAGAGAGTGTGTGCATTTGAGACTGTTCTGACAGACTGAAAGTAATATGAAAACTATTTTAAAAATGGAAGATTAGCGGACACGATTCAATAAAAAAAGATTATCTTGGCATCAGCTAACAGTCCTGCTATTGATTTCTTTTATATATATATATATATATTTTTTGAGACTATTGTTAGATTTTTAGATACTTAGAAAAAAAGTTATTATAGGAAGAAATGTGGGCAGACCTGGTTTGGCCTGACGGCTTATCATACAGACCAAAGACTATGTTTCTCCTACCTGGCACAGGGAACTTAGAACATTTTCAAACAATTTCCTGGACAAAAATAGTCACCAGACATCCTTTACAGCCACACACATCTCAACCTGTTTTTCTCTATGAAATAGAAATTGCAATCTTAACCTGATCATTTCATATATTCCTTTCACTAATTCTAGAAGCTATGCATATGCACCTTGTCCAGATAACTTTTTTTCTTTTTTGCATAGAAAATGAAGCTCTTTTCCATTGACATTTAAAACTTGGAACTTGATGGTGTTTAAGTACTCATACCTTACGGTATCCTCAACTGTGGCTTGTTCATACCAAGCCAGCTCTAACCTTCTCTCTGACTTTTTTTCTCCTTTACTGTATTGGGAGAGAAGTTGTTTTCCCTTTTGCTTTACAGTTTCTTTAAGAATTAATTTTCTTTTAGTAATTTCTGGAACCTCCCTTTTATTCCCTTCCATTGCCCCTCCAAAGAACTATGCTTTAACCTTAGCTGTATGAGAATGTAAAGAGAAATTCTTCAGTTTGGAGTTCTACAGCTTGTGGTAAAGATTTTATGTGTCCTTTTACCCTTTAATCAATTCGAATCATCACCCATTTGTCACACATGTATGTGGTAGCAGTCAAGGACTTCTATGATGGTTTACGTGAACTCATTCTCCAGCAAATTTTGAAAAATACTGCATGCATTTATTCTGCTTTTTAATTCCTCCAGCGCTTCCATAATTTCCTAGGTTCACTGCAGCCTTCTCTATCATGGTGATAGAAAATGCTTGCCTAAGTGGGCATGAAGGCATGCCAGGCTGTGTTTTGAGAAGAGTACTCAGGGAAGTCATCATTCTTCTCATGTTCTTTCTGATCCCAGGCTAAATGAATTAAAGGACATCTATACTATAGAATGCAATATAGTTATTTAGAATGAAGATGTGATGTGTATCGAACGATATGAAAAGATGTGTGTGTTTTTTTCTTGGGGGAAAGAAAGTAAATTACAGAATACATTTCAAGATGATTCCATTTTTAAAGAGAACATATAAATATAGGTATATACATTTACATGTTTATATTTACTAAAAAAGTCTAGAAAATTATGCCTAAAATATTAATGATGGTCATTACTGAATGGTGACATCACAGAGATTAAGACTCCCCTTGACGTTTTTCTCCAAGAAATTTCTATTATGAACTTGTGTTTTGTGTAACAGAGGTGTAAACAGACAAGTAGATAAGAGTGCAGGGACTTTCTGGGGTCAGAGGATTCCATGTCGCAGTGAAATTTCGCATATACATACTTGAGCCCTCCCCACAATGTTTTCCCAGGAGAATAGAAAGAGACTGGCATCTGGAAACTTATTTTTCTTTAATGAAATGATGAAATATATATGTTTGTCCCCCAGTAATGACCTTTACTCTTAAATAGGTTTTTTAAAATTTAGAGAACACCCACAATTCTTTCATACTGAAACATACAGAAAAAAATAGCAGAGTGTGAAATGCATAAGACAGGAAAATATCTCCAAAGGGCTTTAGTGGAAAGTTTGATTAAAGGAGTGTGTCTGCAACACCCTGCTTGGCTCCCAGCTGGGTTTGCTGTCTAGAAAATACCAGCAGTTACTCCAGTTTTCTGCAGTTTTCCTGGGCTGCCAAAAGACTCTGTAATCTGGGAAAGATTCAGCAGCTACAATGCTGATGTTCCGGGCAGCAAGACTTTCCCCTGAGACGGTATTCCTGGGATCGCATACATTCACTCTTTTCAGTGAACCACGTGTGCTGAATGTCACCTTGCTCTCCTTTCAGTGTGGCCTGTGTTCTGACTGTCCAGGGGCCTCCAGCAACAGCCCTCAGATTGATGGCTTGCTGAAAACTGCCTCATTATCTCTCACTGTAAATTCCTTTCATGAGTAATCTCTTGTGTCCTGGATGTAGAGCTTTGTATGAATGCTGAGAAATAAAATCTCAGATAAATGTGTGAGCTAATTTTCTTTCTTCCTTCCCTAACCCCTTTGTCCCCACAATGTGACCTCAGAGTGAATCATTAATTTCATTAGTAAAACTCGGTTTAAATGATCCTAATTGGTGAAGAGGGAAAGTAAAAGATGTTAATATGTTTAAACAAAGAAAAAGATGTGTGTATGTGTGTTTCTGCCAATGTGCCAGGCAAGAACACTCTTGAAAAATTAGTACTGGAAAGAAACTATATTTTTATCTTGCAAAAGATTGCCTTCATTATCCTTCAAAAATGAAAGAAAATTGCTTCTTTTCTTCTACAATTTTTACCCAAAAGATGCTCCTAAAACTCTTACGGACTTTTAAAAAATGTAGGTTATAATCCCTTTCTTTAGGGCAGTGCTACTTAAATTAAATTAGACAAACTTTTCTCCAGTTGTGTACTCAAAAAATCTCAATCTCCTGCCAAACCCTTTTCCTTTTTTTTTTTTTTTAATTATAGTTTTTATTGTTGTTGTTGTAGTTTGGCCAGGGCTGGGTTTGAACCCGCCACCCTCGGTATATGGGTATGGCGCCCTACTCACTGAGCCATAGGAGCCGCCCAGCCAAACCCTTTTCCTATAAAGTGTTATCTTTCTTTGTAAGTAGCAGTTGAAAGATTTTTGCATTCAAAATGCCCACCTCAAAGAGAGCTCTTGTCTCCTCTGCTGCAGTTTTTATGATCTCCATCATCCCCCTGCCAGGATAGGCTAAGTTAAGACCAAGGGCATCTTCCTGGGCCATGGTGGTTGGGAAGGAAGTGCTCACCATCACAGGCAAGGGGACTTCGGCTCTCTCTTTTCTCTGTGGATGCTGTTTCTTCCTGTCCTGCTAGAAAGAAGTGCTGGGAAGACCTGGGGCTGGATGAATAATGTGTGACGCCTCCATATAGTGGAATAATATTCAGCAACCAAAATAAACAAAATACTGGTATATGCTACAACATGGATGAAGCAGCTTTAGCCATTGTGAAAGAAGCCAGACACAAAAGATCACAGTTTGTACAACTCCACTTACATGAAACATCCAGAAAAGACAAATCTACAGAGACAGAAAGTAGATTAGTGCTCCCTGGGGCTGGTGATGGAATCAAGGAGTGCCTGCAAGGGGCTCAAGGGGGATGAAATTGGATTATCATGATGGTTGTACAAGTCTGTAGGTTTACTAGAAGTCGTTGAACTGTACACAGAAAATGAATGAATTTTCTGGTATATATGTTATACCCTTAATAAACCAGTTGTAAAAAATGAGAAATAAGGCCAGTGGCTTATGCTTGTAATCCTAGCACTCTGGAAGACCTGCTTGAGCTCAGGAATTTGAGATCAACCTGAGCAAGAATGATATCCCACCTCTACTGAAAATAGAAAATCTAGCCAGACTTTGTGGCAGGTGTGTGTAGTTCAGGCTACTTGGGGTGGGAGGCAAGGTAAGAGGATCACCTGAACCCAGGAGTTTGAGGTTGCTGTTATCTACAACCCCACAACGCTCTACCCAGGGCAGCAGACTATTGAGATTATTGATACTCTAGCTCAAAAACAATTTTTGAAATAAATGTAAAATTAACAGAACAAAACAAAAATCAAGAAGTATTGGGAAGGCTCCTGCTTGGGAGGCGCCGCCTGTACCTCTCGGCTGTGGCTGGGAGGAAGCACAGATCTTGCTCCATCTCACTCAGCAGTGTTTCTTTCTCACATTGGTTTCAACCAGCACCAGATCATTAAGACAGAATGTCCAGAGATGTTAAAAATTCCAAACATGAAGATAAATTTGACATGTCCAATATATTTCTTGTTTCCAAGGAGAGAGGTCTGTCACATGGGAGAGCAGGACCATTCTGCGCAGAGTAGCAGGAGCTTGGGAGGCATGTGCTATGGGAGAGAGTCCCGAGAAGCTTCTGTGAGGAGGCCGAATTTGAGCTGAGTGTTCATGAAGGACAAGTAAACTGCCAGGTAATAAAGGCAGAAGAAAAAGGACGAGTGGGTACATGCTATTTCTCTATGCATCCTCTTGTTCCTCTTCACTCCTGTGGTCTCACCTCTCGCCCCAGCCCACTTCCACAATCTCCTATCAAGATCAGATCATAATCAGAGTAACCCATGTCTGTGGCACAGAGATTGATTCCAGGGTAGGTACAGGGCTTCAGCAGTGCCTTGAACGCTCCACTCAGGAGTGTTTTCACTGAAATCGAGTATAATTGACTCTGGAGAAGGAGGACACTCTCTCTTTTTTGAGTATCAAAAGTCCTAATCATGTAACATTGTGGATTGCAGCAGCCACATTTTTCCCTGAATGAAGAAAGGAGATCTCTGCCATGATGCGTACTGACACGGAGAAGCAGAGGCAACGTGAGTGTGTGACTGTGAGAAAGAGAGAAGGAACTGATGACGTTGTTTAAACCCATGCACAGTCATGGCTTAGGCAAGGACAACATCATTCTCCCCTTTTAAGTCTTGTTCACTTTGGTTTGAGTTTCTATTCCCTGTAGCTTAGGTGTCTTAACTAATGTGAAGAGCCTACATCTGGGAAGAATGCTGTGCACAGAGCCCTACTGGCATGAATGGCCATGGTTTCCTGGGGAATGGTGCTGTCCAGGTGACACGAGGTGTCACGGCAGTTGCTCCCACTGGGGTTATGGTTGTGAGCGGCCCTGTAAGTCCTGATCTCTCTTATTCTGTCCTCCTCCTTTTACTCCTTCGCTGCTAGTTGTCTCGCCATCCTGAATCATCACAATGGGAATTGATGAAGAAGGAAAAATCATCTTATTCTGCCTAAAATATGGCTCTTCATGGTGACAGTGGCAGGAACCGTGGCAGAGACAGCGCTGTGTTTGCTGAGTCGTATATAGGTGCATATGCTCTCCTCCCAAAGTGGAGCTGTCAGGGTTAGCTCACTCCAAAAACAAGTTGAAAGAAATGAAATTGTTTTTTTCCTGACTTAACTTGAAGAGGCTGGTAGCAGGTGCTGGAAGAGCTCAAAGAAATGTCTTTTGCTCTTGTAATCAACCCTGAAGGAAGGGGGAATTTCATATTTGCAAGAAGATAATATAGAACCCAGGATAGACTAACTCTTCAGGTCAGCTAAATGTGGACATTCATTCTCTACACCATCGGAGGCAGCACTTGTCTTATCTCTTTCTGGATTTGCCCTGTGTGGGGTTCCAGGAAGTGTCTTGGATTCTGGGTGGACATAGACAGTTCTCAACCTGGGTTCTTTAGTATGAAAATTCCCTTTCTTAGTTAATCTGCTGATGGCAGCTTTATGACGGATCAGTGAAGTCTTATCTGAGAAATGAGCCCTCTTACTCTGTCACAGACATTTCAGAGACTGCACTGAGACTGACCAGTGGTTTTCTAAGTTTGGACTATGGAGCACCTTTATCAGAATTACCAACGTCCTTATTAAACAAGGAATTCCTGGGCTTTACCCCAAAACTACTAGGGGTATATTCTGAAAATATGTATTATTAACAAACTGTCTAGGCGATTTCTGTGCACATTGATCGTTGAGGACAACTATTAACAGTTTGGGACCTGGTAAGAGTCTCATGATTTATGATAAAGAGAACCCAAGAGATATTGCTTTATGAGTAAAAACATCCTCTTTTCCCTCACAAAGAGGGTTAAGTTGGCCCATATCCCTTTTAGTCCACACAGCACAGGAAACATAGGAAATTGGGAAGTCCTAATCATAGACCTGCAGAGGGACAGATAATGCTTATATTTTTCAAATATGAAGAAGAGACTTGACTATTTAGCCAGCTGACAGTCACTGTTGGGAGCCAGCTAAGGCTGCTACTAAAATACAGCTGGGATGTTGGCAGCTGGAGAGCCCTCCAAGGAGCAAGGATGCAACTATTCTAATGCTTTGATTTCACCCCCTGAATTTTCGTGGACATTTGTGAAATAAAATTAGTTACTCCAAACACAAATGCTTCACTTTTGTTGTTTTCCTTTTCATGTAGAGGCATTTAAATAAATGCAAAATCCAGGAACCAGAAAAACAAGAAGTGCAGTAATATAATACCAATCTTTATCCTCCTATGATTAAACAGATCCACCGAGCTCTGGAGGTGTTTTCTGTCTATCAAATAAATGAAGTCCACTCTGCCAAGGTAGTATCTAAACAACAATTGTTTCCAGTTTTTCAAACAGACACCCACAAGGCAAAGAAATAAATAACTTCTCTCCCCTTGAAACATTATCCAAGGTCTGATGATACACATGACAATTGAATGGTTGTCAACACTGCTTCTTCCTTTGAATTTGCCTGATTCTTTTTTCTTCTTTTCCTCTTTTTTTTTGGTGAATAACAGAGAGGCAGCTGCTGCAGTAAATAGGATTCAAAACCCCATTAATATTGGTGACTCATCATCTGGATTCTTTCTCCATGTCTGAAAATGTCAGGAAATTAAAAAAGGCACTGTGGCATCTCCAGGCGATGAGTTCCAAGTCAGAACCATAACCACTTCTAAATATTCTTGGCCTCATTTGGAAATTGGCTGTCACCTGGGATGTGGCCTGATTTGTAGCCCCATCTGTGGGGGGCAAGAAAGAGTTTCGGTCAGAGTGAGTAAAGCACTACCCTCCAGCAGCCCCGAGATTGTGGGGCCACAGGTGTTGCTGCCATTCTTATGTGCAGACAGGGATAGACGAATCCTGTCTGGGTTCCTAGCTTGGCTTCCTGAAGAGGAGAAAAAAGAGGGCAGTAGACAAGGGCTGAAGCTACATGCACCCCCCTCCATCGACTAAATGATCAGCTGAACAAGACATAGGGATAGAGATGGGCTTTCAGAAACATCTGGATAATTGCAGTTTTGACTTTTAGTCTTTCCCTGAAGATTTAATCCTAATATTTGGCTTCCAGTCACTCAAAACAGACTTTACAATCTTATTTTAACTCAATTGGCTTTCTCAACTTACAACATGGGAACAAGCCAATTGGTGTTTGTAGATGAACAAAAATATCTTCAGGAAAATAAATAAATTCTAGCCAAGATCCTTCTCCCAAGAGTGGAATGATAAAATGTCTAGAAAGTGTAATGTTGCTCATCTAAGCAACATTGTCAGCTTCTTGGCTAAAGTGAATCTTGGCTAGAATTTATTTAATAAGTTTATTTTTTTTGACTGGGGTCTTAACTCTGAGCATGGAGGATAGAAATGGCTAAGAGGAATCTTGTTCAGAAGGGAAAAACATATGTCCCTGAACATGGAATTAGGGAATCAGGGAAGGTTTGAGAGCGTCTGTAACATGTAGAATGTGGTTTGAAGAAGAAGTAGCATGCGGAGAAGTTGAGATGGTTAGGATTCTCCTGGGTGAAGTGTAGGAGGAGCGCTCAGAATTCAGAAAACAGACTGCAAAGTCTGGCAGCTAGTAGGGAAATGAAATCAGAACTTTGAATTATGAAAATCCTTGAAAACAAAAGGGAGTAGTTTGGAAGCATTCATAGTTAATGAAAAGTCTTAGAAAGTTTATCATGGGGGATAAGTGTATTCTTTTTTTGTTCATTCATTTGACCAATATTTATTGAGCACTTACTATGTGCATTAATTATAGGCATACTTGATATATTGAATGAAAAGTTCTTGTTAGCTTGTATTAATATTTGGGGAAGGAGTAGAGAAAACAGATAAAAAGCAAAGAGAAAATATGCACAGCACAGCAGAGTATGTCATTTTAGAGAGGATTATGGTAAGGGGAAGCCTTTCAGAATCAAGGTCATTTGAGGAAAGACCTGAAACAAATGAGTGAGGGAGTGAATCATGTATGTCTAAGGAAAAGTCATTCCAGCCAATGTTATTTGAGTCGTTCCAAGAATGCTGAAGCCTTCAGGCAGGAACTCAGGCATGAGGACAAGCAAGGAGACCAGAACGGTACAACAGAATGAGCAGGAATAAGGAAAAGGAACTGAGTTCAGAGATGGTTGGGGACCATACCTTTTCTAAGTCACTGGATGGGCTTTGGCTTTTGTTGTTCAGGAGATGGGATCCATTGGAGGAGTTTGAATACAGAAGACAATATTTCTGAGTTTTGTTTCTAAAACATCCCTCTGTAAACAGATTTTAGAAAGATAAAGATAGGGCCAGGAAGAGCAGTTAGGAGGCTATGGCAATAACACAAGGGCAAGATGGTAGTGGGTTAAGCCTGAGTGGCAGCTATGAAGGCACGGAGGAGGGGGCCAAATCTGGCCACACTATGAAGAAGATGGAGCCACTGGGATCTGCTGGTGGGTTGGAAGGGGATAGAAAGAGAAAGAAAGGGGTCAACAATTACTCCAAAGATTTTGCCTTAAATAACAACTTATTATGTAGTTGACATAATTGAGTTAGGAAAAATTGTGCAAGGGGTAGATTTAAGCAATTAGGAGTTTTGCTTGAGCACATTGGGTATAAGATAATTGGCCATCCAAGAGGAAATATTGAGTGGAGGAGTATTTGAATCAAAAATTCAGGGGAGAAGCAAAGGCTGTATATTCATGATTCAGCAATATCCCCACAGATGGCATTTCAAACATGAATGTGGTGAGCTCACTTTCAGACTCAGGGATGATGTAGAAGTTTCCAGAACTGAACTAAGAGTTCTCCAAAGTGTAAAGGATAAGGAAACGAGAAGTGCCCATCCATTAATTCCAAGAAGGAAAAATAGTAACATAGAGGAGGAACTGAGAAGAGAGCAGGGCTTCTCAAAAATTCCTTGAGTTAGTTATTATTCTCATCATCTGCTCTTTATGAAGTAAGTTTAAAGTTACATAGCTGGTAAGTAACAGTGCCCACACTAATAACTGCTACACCATGCTGCTTCTAATGAAGAGCTGAGGGTCATGGAGTAGATACACATAAAGCATTTTGTTTTGTAACCAGGTGTTTGGGCTCCATAGCCAAGGCTATGTCTGACTCATGCATGAATCTCAAGGGGAAACTCAATAATCCTAGTGCTTCTTCCAGGAAGGAAGAACTCACCTTGGGGTTTTGGAGTAAGATTTTTAACAGCAGAATGTATTAAAGTGTTTTTGTATCTATATAGCCAGGTTACTGTTAACTATTGAACAAATGTAAATGCTTACAGTAGGAAAATATGGAAACTTAAGATTCATTTTTACAAGTTGTGACAGTGCAGATATTGGGGAGTGAATAGACATATTTTATTCCGTTTTCACCACATAGGAAATGTTATCCCCAAGTCCAGTTCTGACCCCTGCATTGCTGGATTCCCTGAGAGAATTTGTTAAGTCAATACACATCTCTGGGCTGAAGTTCACCCTATTAATAATAAAGGATCATGTAAATGAGATCACTTTTAAGATCCCTTTCTAGTGCTAGCAACCACACCTCACCATTTACAGAAAATTTATTCCTATATCAAATTCCTACAATACAATGCACAACTCCCAAATGCTATCCGTGTTAGACCCTGTATTACTTTGCCATATCAACGTGGAAGACGGTATCTCTGCAGTTAAAAATTTCAAGTGTTCCAACTCAGGTTGAATCTCATGATCTTTCTAAATGTCCTTCTGGCATTAGCTTTCCAGGCCCAGGATACGTGCCAGCCTCTCCCTCCTCTAAACTGTCATAGCACTTTGTCTGTCTTAAGACACTGATTGCTTAAAAATGACATGTACCTACATAACTTAAGTGTTTGCATCATAAAAGTGTGCTTCAATCAGCAATCTCCTCAAGTCTTCTAAACCCAGTGTCTTAGTTTGTACGACTGGATGCTAGAAATTTGAGATAAAGACATTGGCAGGATTGGTTTCTTGCGAGGTCTTTCTCCTGGGCTTGTCTTAATAGATAGTTGACATCGGCTGTGTCGTCATTTGGTTTTCTTCCGTGTCCTAATCTCTTTTTATAAGGACAAGTGTCATATTGGATAGGGCCTATCCTAACGACTTCATTGTAACTTAATTACCTTGTTAAAGGCCCCATCTCCACACACAGTCACATCCTGAGGTACTGGGGTGAGGGCTGCAACATACATGTGCATTTGGGAGGGACTTAGTTCAATACACAAGGCCCTGGAAGCTCGAGTATTTAGTATCCTGCTTCTGTACACCGCAGTTCTGACTGCTCAGCCTCCATCTCCAAGAAGCTGACTCTGTGCTCAGCTGATGTACAGGGAAGGTGTGATTCATAAGCAATATTAAAGAAATAAAAAACCTGGTTACATTTAAGTCAGTACCCATACCCATCTGCTAAAATGTGCTTCACACTGACTTCTAGCCTTTATAGAGCTTTGTGTCTCAAACCTAAAAACAACTGGTGTGTTTTTGATGACAGAAATCATACTTGGCTTAAGGGAAACATTTTGCTCTAAACGGGTTTCTTGCTGGTTGGAAGCATAGCATTTCACTTGCTCTTTTGAAAGTGCATTACTGTATCACTTACCTGATGCTGAAAGGTGAATACATAGAAATATATGTCCCTTTTCATACCAGGAGAAAGACATGATGCATTCAACAAGGTATTTAATTTCTGAAAACCATGCAAAAGTGGGCAGAATATGCTTCCTTAAGAAATGTGTTTCCCTGAAAAATCTATTATGGCTCTCCCATCTAAAATTTTCTAAATCATTTTGGAGTCTCTTAGGGAATTTTAAGCCTAAAGAAACTGTTAAGGGCTTCCATATTTTGAATTAAAGGTGTTATTTACATGGCATTTGGGACACAGTGATGAATATAGTGTATTCATGTTTCAATTTAGGTCCTTCTCTTGGAGCCAAATGATCAGAGTTTAAGTGACAGCAAGGCTCAGACCTTAGGAAATTAATGCAACCACTTTTGAGTCTTCATTTTTGAAGTCAGAAATTAGTGTAATGATTTTCTGCTATTCCTATCTCCTATATAACTTGAATAACAAAGTAACAGAATTTGTTATTTTTCATAAATTTCTGAGTTGATCGGTCAGCTCATCCCATCTAGGCTTGCTCATGCCTCCATGGTCTGCTATAGGTCTGCTATAGGTCCAGGATGATCTCAGGTGGACAACTCAGCTCTCATCCTTCAACACATGATTTCCTCTGCCAGAGGCAGGAGAACAAGAGGGAGAACAGAGGCCAAGTTCTTGGGAGACCTCAGTGCAGGACTGGTGCTCAGCCACTTCTTCCACATTTTAATGGCCAAAGCAAGGCACAAGCCAGCCCACATTCTCCAGCCAATGTCACGCTGATAACCTCAACCCCAAGCCTAATCCTGCAATTTCCTCATCCCAGTCACTTTCACTCCTGCCTGCCAAAATTCAAACTCAAACCTGGCTTCTCCCTTCTGGCATTTCACCCCCTCTTTTTCCTTCTTATCTACATGCTGTCTCCCCCACCCCACTTGCCCTGGGTTGGGCGAGTGGAAGACAGAAGACTCCACTCTTGCTTGGAGAAGCTTCCAAGTCATCTGGAAATGGGCATTGACACAGGATGGAGGAAGAATTGGGGCCATTTTGCAAACAATTTACCACCAAGAAAAATGGAGTATTAAGGCCTTTGTTCCAATATTTGTGATGACTATCTTTCTTATGACTTCTACATATACAGTACATTTTTTCCCCTGTGATATGATTCTTGTTCCTTGCCCTTTTAAGATTTGGAAACCAAGCAGAAAAGCCTTTTAGTCTATAAAGTTACTATTTGGTGGTTTCTATCACCCCTAATTGAAAACATACTGCATTTATAAATATTATAAAGTTTGGGATGACTCAAGGGAAATTTTAAAAGTTCCATTAGAAGCCACATGGGGCACACTTCACAGCTACAGGATAAACACAGTGAAAAGTGTACATTTTACTCTTTCTCTTCTTGGGAAGGCCATTATTATTTCTATGTCATTGTTTTCAAAGTAATTGAAAATACTCAATTTTATGTTCCTCTATAGTAAATACATTGAGTGGAAAATTTCCAATTTAGCCATTTCTCCCACTTGCTAACATGATTTATATTGTAAGCCATTTACAGTAAATGAACTGCCTGTTCTATTAAACTGAAGGATCACAGAATATATACATTTGTCACATATGATTTAAATCCCAACTTCTTCAAAAACAGCTCCTAGTCATTTATAACAAAATAGATACATAGTATGTCCTTTAAAACAGTTATAGAAGCATGAAGGGAAAAGTGAATATAGAAGAAAAAAAGTGGAGCCAAGAAAATGACTGTAATTTAGCATTAAATTAGGCTTCCTGCTTTCTAATTAGAAAGAAACAATTGAACTTCTGAGTCAGGGAAGTTCAATTTATTCTCCAGGGCAGTGCTCTTATCCAAAGGTTAATAACACAATAGTGCTACAAGAATCTGTTGTTAATAACTTTTAAGGTTGTTGAAGTATTTCCTCTTTAAACATACAGACAGGATGAATTTATTTTCACCTACTTACATTTCTGAATGGGAAAGAAAAGCACATGTGTACAACCAGGTTGTTGTCTCTCGTCTCTAGGAGCATGGTTACATGTAAATGTCAGTGTCATCTGATGCACGTGTCTGCATGGTGGGCAGATTTAAAGTTGCTGCCCAAGGCGGTGGGATCCCTAGTTCATGACCAATTTGGTGCCTATTGGTTCTTCACCCTGATTTTTGATCTTGGGAGACTATCGTAAACTTTCAAAATCCACAGCTGGGCAGAGACCTCCTGTGAAGGGGTGATAGCCATTGGTAAGCAGCAGCCGATAGGCAAATACTAATAGGATTGCCTGGAATAATGCACTTTTCAAAGGAGTTTCCTGCTCATTATTCATGAGGGGGATGAACCTCACATTCATAAGGGGCTTAGAGAGGTATTGTCTTCATTTCACTGATGAGGAATGATGAAAGAGGGGATGGACAGAGATGGAATAGGTGGCAGAAATTCAAGTCTTTCAGGTCCTGGCATTAGCCTGATTATTTTAGCTCAAATTTCTAGACTGCTCTGAGTGACCTAGATTTATCTTGGTGGAAACCAAAGCCCTTCATGTGAATTTATTCTTGACTGGATAAAACCAGCCTTGGTTTGGGAGAGTCTTCCACATCCACTTTGAACTGCGAGTTGTAAGTACACAGCCATCCAGGCAAAGACCGTCGTGGACCAAGCTGTCTCTGTGCCGAGGGCTTTGAACCATTCAAGTGACCGTCTCAAGGAGGTGTCATAATTGGACTGAAGGAGTTAAAATCTTTCCCCAAATGCAAAGTCTTGCCAGAGCAACTGTCTCTAAGGGCAAGCTAGTAATTAAGAGAGATGTCTGTCATGCCACCATGTATCTGGGCCTCATTACTGAGATGCCATTAGTCTGGAGGAGACTGAAATACGAAGCATTATGGTTTCTCTATTTTTTTTCCCCCTAATGATTCACTGGTCAGATAACTATTGAATTTAAACCTTTTTTTAAAAGCATGAACTGAAAAACTTCATCTAAGCAACAGGAAGCAGATGGTGTTCATGTATAAGAGAACCAGCTCAGAGTTGTTCTCAGCTGTATTCTTCCCTTCTGTAGAGCCACAAGTGGAATTTGATTATGTCTGTGATTCATTTCTAAAATGACACATCCTTAACATCATGGTGTAACCTCAAGCGTTTGGCACGGATGACTCTAATCTTTGTCCTGAAAAATAATACTGCCTTCTCCTACTTACCCAGGAAATTAAATCAGTGACAAACCAGGGTGCGGTGTTTTTAAAGGGCACCGTGATTTTCTCTAATAACTAAGGGAAAGCAGTGAGAATAATAAAATTGTCTACAAAGATAGTCAATAATTCCAGAAGGCAATGATTCTGCCATTAGATAAATATCAGACTTTTTGGTGGGGATGAGGTAGACACACAGTGTACTAGTTTAAAGAATAGCCTCTGGTGTTAGACACACCTGAGTTTAAATTCTTATTTACCGTGTGAGACCAGAAAGTTATTTCAATTTGTCTCTTTTACAATCAGATAATAATAAATATCTAAAGAGCTGTGGTGATGGCTAGATAGTTTTATGTAAGTCGATCTCTCAGCATAATACAAAGCATGTGATTGGCACTTATTCCTTGATAGTTGAAAACAAAAAACAGCTAACTCAATGCTACGGGTATATTTTCAGGCTTTTCAGATTATCACCTGCATGATTTTGAAGATGTCAATTGAAATTCAAGACATTTATAAATACTGTGGTGCTTAAACTTGCAAATGAGATGATATTCTTAACATAAACATGTGATTTCTTTTCTGGTACCTTCTCTGGTACCAGAGAACCTTAAGCTACTAGTTAATGATAGGAAATAGAAATGATAAGGTCAAACATGGTGATTGCTTCTCTTTCAATCTCTCTCCTTTCTCTGTATCTATCTCAATGTTTCTCTTATGACAAGGGACATCCAGTCTGCTAGGGATGCTTGAATGACTTACACCATCTCCAAACTCTCAGATCTAAAGCTAAATCTTAAAAGAGGCGATTAAGTTGCTGGACTTAGAATTTAAAGTATGGATAGGAACTTCTAAGACTTGGACATTAACAATGCCTCTATCTTATAATTTTTTTAAGGCTGTTGTATATATGGAGATGAAAGGCTGGTATCTCAGTGTTAATAGCACATATCAAGATTTTGTGCCCCAATTCTTCTGCTGTTAAAAACTGATCTTTCCTTGTGCTGGAGGTGG
Source organism: Perodicticus potto (assembly GCA_963574655.1). Lineage (NCBI taxonomy): Eukaryota > Metazoa > Chordata > Mammalia > Primates > Lorisidae > Perodicticus > Perodicticus potto. Next base: position 5,060 of record CAUYRH010075552.1, on the reverse strand, counting down.
TGTTTTAAATGATTAACAAGCAGTTAACAAAGGAAACCCAGGCACCTGTTCCTGCCTGCCTGACTGCCTGACTCACTGCTCTGCAAGTGGTAAATGTCAGCCAGCAAGAGAGCTGGTGAAATCTTACGGGAAAAGCAAACGCAGATATGAAAGTCAAAGAGTCCTGGTTTATATCCTGGGCCTTGCCCTTATGATTATTTCTTGGACTCCAGCTTTGTAATTTCTCATCTTTGAATAGCAATAAGTAGAGTCTTTCCTGAGGAACATTTCTTACCACAAATTAGCCATGCAGCTTGAGTTGAGCTTCTTTGCTGGCAAAGTTGGGGTTCTTGGCAGGAAAGCAGGAGAGGGGAACACCTGTACTGTGGGGGTGCAGAAGAAGCCTTTCAGTCCCCTATACCCCATAACAGACATTAAAAGTCAGTGGGTAAGGATCCTAATATACAGAGACTTTGGGATTAAGCAGAATTTCTTGTGGGGAGGGCAGGAGCAATGCCTCCTGAGCTGTCATGTCAGAGAAGGTCAGATGGATGGGTCAGTTGGACTTCCTGCCCCCACACCCCTTTCCTCCTTTATCAGTGTGGTTGATTCACTCCAGGAATGTGCTAGCATTGTGCACCTGGCTGGTGCCCACTGTCTGCTAACACACTTAGACTGTGCAGGCTGTTGGAATTTCTGAGCAATCCCAGCTGACAGCTGTATACTAAGGGTTTTCTAGCATAAATGAGAAAAGCTACTTGTACTTCATTAGTTCTCTGCACTGATAACATGTAACCATACAGCCTTATATGAGACTCCCCTCCTCGGACTTACGTGTGTTCTTTTTGCTATTCTGTCTGCCTGTGTTGAACCGAAGGTGAGGTCAACCTAGCCAAATACTGGCAGATAGGTTTGAAGAACCACCTCTCATTTCTGATGATAGCACCTCCTTTTGAGTCTGGAATGTATCTCTCTTCATTTTTATTATCTGGGCAGTTTTAAAAAATTCTAAGGCAGTAAATTAGGCCTACTTCACCAGCATGGACTTTAGAAGATGACACCAGTACACAATCTGGGTAGGTCCAAGATGTCTTGAGAGGACAAAAATCAGGTTTTTAGCTCAGAAGAAACCTTAGCCATAATCCACTATGATTTCCTCACACTGCGTCCCAGAGAGGCTAGGGATTAGGACTCCAGTGAATCAGTGTGAGAGCCAAGATTGAAATCCACATCTTAATTTCTCTTAGCTGTAAAACAGAGATAATCTCTTTGAGAAGTCCCTTTCATATATGTGACAGTTTTTCAATTATTCCACATAATTGTTGGGCTTTCTTGGTTGGAGAGTATACCTAAGTGCATTATATGGACACATTTAGCCATGACTATCTGAGCTTCAAATTACACACCTATTGAATGGGAAAAGGCATGTTTTGACAGTGTAGCTGGAACAAAACAATACCAGTGTTTTATTTTTATAGATAATGCATTCCCTGAGCAATCCTGTTGAAGTTTTCTGATATATTCTATTTTCCACTGGCCACTATGGCAAAAAATCTGACTGCTACACTCAGAACCAGATACCTTACTATTAAAGGGATATGGGAAAGGCAGAAGTACAGTTGAAATATAAAGTCATTGTTCAAAAATTATTTATTTTAAAATGATTCCACATATAAAAAATTAGTATGATTGAATGCTAATCTGCTTACTATGCAATTCAAATTATGCTTTGGCATATTCTTTTCATATTTCTAAAACAATAAATCTGAGATGATATCTATTTAAACCACGGATTGGAGACTGTGCATCAAGAAAGTAGGACATGGTTTGTTTTTGCAGGTTTCTTGCAAGGCAGATCTTGGAGAGGCTGATAGGAAATAGCTTGACAATAGCATAATTTAGGGAATTTGTCCAGGTCTGAAATTGTCTTTGTGACCCTTGCTTCAACATAGAATTTACTTGCTCTGATAAGTAGGTTTAATAGCCATTTCTCAAAGACAATATCAATAGTTCTACTCCTGTTCCCTGTATGAGGATCATAATTATTAGTAACAGCCGCAGAGGCACCATGATTGCTTTCTGAGATAAGGATGGGCATAAGCAAACCAAAAGATCAAGGAATATAGTTTCATTGATTCCTGCACTCACTTTGCTCACGGTTTTCATTTGTTTCTTTACAACACAGTCACCAAAACTACAATTGCATTCTGTCATGGAAATACTGATTGAATTCCTTGTTCAGGTGGTAAGCCAAATCAGAAACTTGCACTACGGAGACTACAGATAACCTTAAGGAAAGATTCAAGTTTGGCCCACAACAGTGAGCTCTTTAAAAGTGAAATGCTGATTGAACCAGTTGAAATTAACAGCCATCTTCCACTGATTAGAAGATGCCAAGAAAACAAAAGAGAGAGCTGAGAAAATTAGTGATTGTATTGACTAGGTTGGTGCTCAACTCAGTTACCCAAATGTATTCTCTTGGCCAACCTGTAACTTCTTAAGGAATCACAGCATGAAATAAACACAAGAGATGAATCATAGTCCTGCGTGGTACTGAACAAACTAAGTCATGATTCATGAGGGCTTCAGCCTTTGTGAATTGCAAAGTATTTGTTCTTATTTAAAATTCAAAGGGAAAAATACTTTGATTTTTAATAGTGAACCTATGGAACAACAAAACAAGTGCTTTCATGTTATGTTGATCCTTCGTATTCTGAATCATACTGAATAAATGATTAAACTTCATGTTCTATTTACTTTAAACCTAAGGGAAATAATTGTCTAGTAGCTCTAGCCCTGAACTAGACATTAGAAGCCCAGTTGGAATTATTTATTTGATTTTTGAAATTAACTGCCTTTGCTAAAAAGCCTGGGATAGAAACACTGACTCAGGCATCATTAAGTATAAAAAAATATTTAGGCCAAGAGATGACAGTAGCAACACGAAGGAGAAACCAGGGCAGTTGAAAAACAGCACTGAGCTAATAGTGCCTCATTAGTACATTGAAACAGTCAGGTTTTTAAATAATGCCCTAAAACACAAACTAGGCCACTTGAGTTATACTAGGGTGAGGGTTATAAAGACAATATCCTTCCACAAGAGAAATATTTTTGGGGCAAATTTTGGCTCTAGCTCTTTGTCTTATTAACAAAGAAAACAGATGGCAGAGTGCCATAACTAATCTCAACTGTGTAGAAGATACACAGAGACAAATTCGATCTCTGAGGTTGCCAGGGTTAAAATTACAGCAGGTCTTAAATAAATTCAACAAATGTACTGCAGTGTAGAGAGAGTATCTGCTATTCTTTAGTTGACTACCCAGCATCCAATTTCAATGGTACTTCAGTTTATTTGGAGGGTTACCTCTCCCCTATTCAGTGTCTTTTGGGGTGAGGGTAATTCCTTCTGCACATTCACACATACAGAGCTCAGAGGTCGAGAGCATTTTCTCCTCCCCTTGATGTTTCAGTAGACTGGGCATGTGACCTAACTTTGATGGACAGAAGACTTTTTTTTTTTTTCCAGCACTTTGAAACTTGAAAGTGTGATTCAAGGGCAGAATAAATATGAACAGTTGAATGGAATTCTTTATGATGGTAAGTTTAGAGAAATAATCACAGAGACTCGGTGATGGGGCAATTGTATGTTTCTAGATCTTAGTCTTTGGATGCCCCTTTACAAGCTGGTTCTCCTACTTCCATCAATTCTGTGAAACCCTGAGTTCTTTCTAGTAACTTTTCCTTTTGCTTGAGAGTACACTTCTGTTATTTGTACTATAGAACCATAGTACATTATAGCCATTCCATTGCAAAAGTTAATTGTACCCAGATTTCAGGGATAAGTCCCTGCAATGAGTTACAATATTCCCTGCAGAGTATGGGTTATTGCTTGTTGGAAGTTCATGGAGATATTTTAAGAATGAAAGAAATTTCAAAAAACATACGTAATGTTAGTACTTACATACCTTTGGTGCCTGGTAGCAATTCTCACAAGGGTTGAATTGCTCCTGGAGAATTTAAGACCTATTGAACTGTTACATCACTTAGTACCTACAGGGTTGAAAATAGAAGCCACCTTTGCACCCAAAGAAGAAAGTACATAATTGTATGTAGAAGGATGGTATTATCTTGCTTTTATTATTAAGTATATGTAGATGTTCTTACCTTTCTTTGTTCATAGCTCTTTATTTAAATACCTACATAAAAGTAGTTAGCAAGGCAGAATGGATTAAAGGCATATGCTAAAAATTGAAAGAGACCCAAAATCGTACACTCCAGTTCATTTCTTGATGTATAATCCTCGTATAATCCTCTCTATTTCAGATTCTGAACAGCGGTATTGTTGATGAACACCTTTAGTTATTCAGTACTCACTTCTTCACAAGGAAGCCAACTGCGCGGCTGGACAGAATTTCTCTTGATTTTGCTCCCAAATATACCTTTCTTTAAGCTGTACATATTTGGTAATCACAAAATTGATCCCTGAAGATAAAAATACTATGTTTATATCAAATGTTTGCTTATGACTTCTTAAATTCTTTTTTTAAAATTTTTAAAATTTATTTATTTATTTTTATTTTTTATTGTCTTTATTATTAAATCATAGCTGTGTACAATAGTGCAATCAAGGGGTACAATGTGCTGGTTTCATATCCAATCTGAAATGTTTTCATCAAACTGATTAACATAGCCATCCTGGCATTTTCTGAGTTATTATATGAAGACATTTGTATTCTGCATTTACAAAGGTTCGCCTGTACCCTTCTAAGATGCACCGTAGGTGTGGTCCCACCAATTACCCTCCCTCCACCGCAACCTTCCCCCTCCCCTCCCTACCCTTGCCCCTTTCCCCATATTCTTGTGCTATAGTTGGGTTATACCCTTCATACGAAAGCTATAAATTAGCTTCATAGTAGGGCTGAGTAAATTGGATACTTTTTTTCCATTCTTGAGATACTTTGCTAAGAAGAATATGTTCCAGCTCCATCCATGTAAACATGAAAGAGGTAAAGTCTCCATCTTTCTTTAAGGCTGCATAATATTCCACGGTATACATGTACCACAATTTGGGGAAAGGGGCA
>CAUYRH010075551.1:0-24093 GCA_963574655.1 Perodicticus potto | reverse complement strand
ACTGATGCATTTTTTATGTGCTTACTAGTCATTTTTGTACATCTTTTTTGAAGAAATGTCTATCTATATCCTTTGAACAGTTTTATTTGGATTATTTGTCTTTTTTTATTTTTAAGTTGTAAGAGTCCTTTATATATTGTTGATGCAAGTCCCTTATCAATATATGATTTTTAAATATTTTCTACTATTTTTTGGATGTCTTTTTACTTTCTTGATATTTAAAGAGTCCTTTATATATTGTTGATGCAAGTCCCTTATCAATATATGATTTTTAAATATTTTCTACTATTTTTTGGATGTCTTCTTACTTTCTTTACTTTCCTTAGAAGTACAAAAGCTTTTTTTTTTTTTAATTTTAACGAAGTTCAGTTTACCTATTTTTTCTTTTGCTGCTCATGCTTTTTGTGTCATTTACAAGAATCCTTTGCCAAATCTAAGGTCATAAGTATTTACCTATTACAGTGGTTCTCAACCTTCCTAATGCTGTGACTTTTTTTTTTTTTTTTTTCAGTTTTTGGCCAGAGCTGGGTTTGAACCCGCTACTTCCAGCATATGGGGCTGGCGCTCTACTCACTGAGCCACAGGCGCCACCCATGCTGTGACCTTTTAATACAGTTCCTCATGTTATGGTGACCCCCAATCATAAAATTATTTTTGTTGCTACTTCATAACTGTAATTGTGCTATTGTTATGAATTGTAACATGCAGGATTTATTTTCATTGTTACAAAGGGGTCACGACCCACAGGTTGAAAGCCACTGACCAATGGGGTTTATAAGAGTGATTTCTCAATGTAGTAAATGAAGTTAATACATTAATCTTTCTTGAGCACCTGAAATTATGTTTGGCACATAGTAGGTACTCAAATATTTGTGAAAATGTCTGGGATTATACTAGGTAACTAACAAAAAGATGACCTTGGTGTTCTTAAAGTGAGAGATGGAGGAAAGATTAGGTAGAATTGTTTCCGTTGTGTTCTTTGTGAGTTGTTTTAATGGGACTTCTTTTCTTACCTCAATTTAGATTTAGGCCTAGAAGAAATTTGACCTTAAGACATGGTAGACCAGTAGCATCAAGAAGGTTGAAGTACTTGAGTTTATTCTAAACCAGAGGTGTACAATGATGAAAGAGATCATTGTTTTATTTGGCCTCCTTTTCTGTCTACAATCACTTTCCCTCTCTGAGGTGTTTCTCTAAAGTGATGGTTCTCAACAGAAAGCAATTTTGCACCCTCTCGAATATTTGGCAATGTCTGAGACATTTTTGATCACAGCTAGAGGGGAGGATGATACTGGCATCTAGTGGGTAGAGGCCACAGATGCTGCTGTAAATCCTATGATTCACAGGATGAAGCCTCATGACAAAGATACTACTTTGCTCAAAATGTGAACGGTATTATCAACCTCTGCACTATTGGACTTAACATAATAGTGAGTCTTGTAAAGAAAAATAAAACCTTATACAAAACTCACCATATTTACTGGTGTATAGAAACACCATACCAGAACATGCTTAATACAATCACATGTAAGAAGAAAAGCATTCACCATGGTGTACATAATTCTTTATTTGAAGACAAAAGGTAGGTACCTCTTTATATAATTGTGTTATAATGGATAGCATCATTTGTCTTCTAGTTAAATAATATCACCTCAATGCTAGGTAAACAGATCTTTTTTTTTTTTTTCCCTTTGATTTGTATGTTTTATTTTCAGGTTTATAGAAAAGGACAGAAAAATACCCAGTAGTAAATGATCTGTGCTTTAAAGACTAACAAATGGTGCCTGTCACTAAAATAGTAGTTTTAATTAGTAAATGTTTACTGAATGAATAAATAAAAATTTTTCACTATTCTTGGCTTGGACTCATTTATTTCCGCTCACTTCAATGAGGAGGATTTTTGAAACTATTATTTCCAGTCTACCTGTGGTAACATAAGTATTCTTCTCTCTTTAAATACATAGAAAGATGAAACAGAAAACTTTACAAGGACTTGCATGTCCTAATGAAAATTCCATCATATTTTTGTGATCAGCTAGTTTGCCAGATGTTCTCTTATGTAAATTTTTAATTGGAATTTACTTTGTTATACTTGAATAAAAAATGTATCTATCTTGCCCTATATAAAACAAAACATCCTTCTTTCATGAAAAAATACAACTTTTCAAGAACACATAAGGAAACTTTATACCAGGTAAATTATTTTTATTTATAAATTTTAATGTGTTTTAAATATTCGTCTGAGTTCTAAGCTAAGGTTTAAATCTATCGCATCTAAATCCACTAAATAATACTGAAGAGAAATATCCCTTGCTTCATTCCAGTGTATGTTGGATTTGATTTTTTTCCTTTGATTATCTAAGGAGGCAATTAAAATATAAATAGTGTCATCAAATTCTCTTGTGCAGTGTCTGATTCTTTTTTTCATTTGGGAAGCATCACTAATCTTTTTGGGGGATGAAAATTTTAAAATAAGAAATAAGAAAAAATGTAGAAAAAAATTTAAAATAACACTCATAAATATTTTTTCTCCTTTTTTTCATCCAGAAAGTTTAGGTACTTAGGTTAAATAAAAAGAGAAAAGGTTTCAAAGAGCAGCCCCTAACATTTTACAGAATGTTTGAATTTGGGCACGTACTTTAGTTTGTCATTGTTCTTTTGCACGTTAGCACAATTCAACAAACATTCATTGAATGTCTATGACATCCCAGGTCCTGAGTATTCAATAGACTGTTTACCAAAATGTACTAGCTGCTGATTTTTGCATTTTATGTACCTTTTAAAGCAATATACATATTCTACATACTTCTCAACTTTTCAGTTTTAGGTGTTATTTATTGCCTTCCTACTAAGGATGATGAAGATTTAGCTCCCTGCCCCAGGCCCCTTTACCCATACTCATGCTTTCCCTATATTGTATTAGACCCTAACATATTATTTATCATTTTATCATTATCATACATATTTTGGCTAGGCAGTAGTTGGTGATTTCATTAACATGACAAGGTAAACCTATTCACAGCTCAGCCATGTAGTATTTATTATGATTACTTGTATGTAGGTAGCTTTATGTTTTCTCTGCAATTAAGAATTGCCTTGTTTTATCTTTTGCTCTTTAGTTTCCTATGTTCTCTGATAATTTAGTTCTATAGTCTCCACAAGAGAATACTGTGTTTCTTCACTCAGAATATTCAAACACTTCATGTATGCATGAAGTTTCTTCTTCTTAGAGACATTTCTCCAAAGAATTTTGACATTCAATTTGGACTAGTGCTCATTGGGCCTTTCAAATAGCCATCATTTTAATCTTCCTTCACCATCATTCTAGTAAATCCTCCCTTTTATGTTGGATCCTCAGTTCTGAGATGTCTTTCTCTTTCTTGGTTTGTTCCTTTATTTTGGTGGAGCAAATCTAGTAACTTTCTGGAAAAGAGTGAATGGGGGTTTAATTTTTTGAGGCCTCGCAGGTAGGAAAATCTTATTTTTTTCTCTGATCTTTAATTTGATAGGTTGGCTGAGTATAGAATCATCATTTGGAAATCATTAAACCTGAGAATTTTGCTGTCTCTCCTAATGCCAAGTCTTCTTGTTCTTGGTGTTAATGTTGAGAAATCAGATGTTATTCTGATTTCTTCTTGAATGTTGCTTTTCTTTTCTGAAAATTTTTGGGATTTCTTACTTCCTCTTGGTGCTCTCAAATTTCACGATAATACTTCTTGATGTATGTCTGCTTTTAACGGTTTCCTGTGTACCCTTTCAATCTGGTCCTTGAGTTTGGGGAAATTTTCTTGAATTGTCTTTTATTTATTTACCTTTTTTACCTTTATTTTGTCCATCATGTGTGGATTTTGAACCTCTTACTGATCCTCTAATTTTGTCCCCTTCTATTTTCTATCTCTTTGTCTTTTTGTTCTACCTTTTCGGAGATATCTTCCATTTTATCTTGCTGCAATTGCATTTTTTGTTTTGTATGTTAACTTTCAGAAGCTCCTTTTAGAGGTCTGAATATTCTTTATCCTAGCACCCTGCTTTTGTTTCATAACCGAAATATCATCTTAAAATCTCTCTAACAATATTAGTAATTTTTATTAAATTTTGCTTCTTCTTGCTTTGTTTCCTTCAGACTTCTCTGTTTTATGTCTTATAGGTTTGCCTCAATTTTCTGGATGTGTTTTGCTCTCTGTCTTACACATATTTGAGAGGGGGTACTAAAAAGCTGATCAGAAACTCTTAGTATGAAGTAGGAGTTTGCAGCTATAAGTTGGGTGACTTGGCTGGGCAGTTGAGTTTTGGAACCAAGGTCAAGGGCCCTAGGGGGCAGGACACAATTACAAGAGGGACTTTACCTAAAAAAAGCAATCAGTGTAACCTAAGTCTTTGTGCCCTCAATGAATCCCAAACAATAATAATAATAATAATAATAATAAAGATATCCTTAGGTCTTTTGTTCTCATCAGATTTGTTACAAAAGAATGTTAATTTCTTTCAGAATAAAGAAGATGGAGATATGGAAATCTCCACATACAATATATTAATCTTTGCTTAAGCTCCTGTTTTCATTGTAGAATTCACGTCCACTGTGTTTATAGTCCTTAATTCAGAGACCCACTGTTTCAGTCTCCAAAGAATAAATATCTGAACCTATGGTAGAATGAGGCAAGGCCAGAGCTAGGAAGTTGGAGGAGATGCAATTGTTTTCCAGAAAACTTTTATTGGATGCTACTTAATTTAGCCCCCTTTCATCCCTAGTTCCAGGTGTGCATGGAGCTGATAACTCCTAAACCTTTTAGGGGTGCTTGGGTACACATCTTTATTCTGGGCTTCTTTCAGAACTTCCATAAGATTTGGCTTTTTCTTAGCTTCTAAGACATCACTGTAGATTTTCTCCTCTTCCATTCTCTTTGTTGTTGTGGGTCAAAAATCCTTTGAATGTTGTTTCAGTGGAGTTTGGGGAGATAGCCAAAGTAAATGGATGTGTTTAATCCATCATCTTTAGCTGGAAGTCCTTTATGTCTGTGTCTCTCCATCACATGGTACTAATTAAATACACAGATGATTGTAAGTGATTGGATAGAGCATCTAAAACAGCAATCGTTGGACTATGCTAATAAATATTGGTATCTACTTTTCAATTTTTAAAAAGCTTTGATTTCAAGAGAAATGTTTTAGGTTGAGACAGGCTTACTAAGGCACATCTTCTATAAGATCATCTGGTCGTCAGGGACTGGAAAATGGGAATGCAACTCAGAAGGTTGCTGCTGCTTTTTATGCCTTTCTTATTTCTTCCCACCAGGTAAAGTCCCATGTGTCTTCTGACCTAATTCAGACCTTGCTGGATTAATTTTATGTTTATAGTATGGGATATGGGGGGGCATGCTTGATGTTAAATTGATTATTGCTCTGCTACATTTTCTGTTATTATAATGATAATCTTATGTTTATCATAGGACTTGTTTATTATAATCTGGAGTCTAATCAACTTTATTTCCCATATACAATATATAGTTAGGATTAGTGCACTACCTTTTATAACATTTGGGAACATTGAGTCTTTTCCATTTAGTAGATGCTTGAAAACTACCTGAATTTTGGTCCAAATAGAATGGAATACTTTCCTCCATTATAATCAAGGCTAGAGTACTTGATTTGGCCCTATCATGAGCTGTCTTACTTATGATTCACTGACTGTTAAGCATTACACAGTTATACACTATACATAATACACAAGTATCTCAGAAGATATTAAGAATTGAAAGTCATCTGTGACTGTGTTTCTTTGTTTAAAAATGTTACACCCTTGACATAGATGACTAATGCTAAACCAATTTGAAACACACTTTAAAAATATATCCTTATGTCTTTTTCTCCTTTAGTCCCATTATAGCAGCTTCCAATTTGAGTTATCTCCTCATGGCAAGCAGATCATTGGATTGCTGCTCTTACATTTTTTCTTTTGGCTGGCTGTTATGACATGACAGAATGCTTTTCATTTTTGGCTGTACATTTCTGTTCTCTTTCTTTTAAGTTAAGATTGATATGAGGATACAAATGTTTAGGTTACATTGTTTTCATTTTTAAGGTAAAGTTCAAGTTGCAATTGAGCCCTTCACCCAGGGGAGCGTGCTGAACACCCTCACATTGTGCACATTAGATGAGATCCTGCCAGTCACCCTTCCTCCTCCCCCTTCTTCTTCTTCTCTCCTCCACCTCACTAGACTACACTTGTATTTTTCTTTCATGTGGACTTGTAGTTGTTTATACGTTGGTTTCATGTTAGTATTGCATATATTGGAAACCGTTTTTTTCCAATTCTTGTGATACTTTACTAAGAAGAATGTGTATCAACTCCATCCAGGTAAACACAAAAGACGTGAAGTCTCCATCTTTTCTTACAGCTAAATAGTACTCCATGGTATACATATACCACAATTTGTTAATCCATTCATGGGTTGATGGACATTTGGATTGATTCTATGTCTTGGCAATCATGAATTGAGCTGCAATAAACATTCTAGTGTAAGTGTCCTTGTGGTAAATTTTCTTTTCCTTCTGGGTATATACTTAATGGATTGCAAGATCAAATGGAAGGTCCACTTTTAGTTCTTTGAGAATTCTCCATACTTCTTTCCATAGAGGTTGTATTAGTTTGCAATCCCACCAGCAGTGCAAACGTGTTCCCTTCTTTCCACATCCATGCCAGCATCTGCAGATTCGGGGTTTTGTGATGTGGGCTAATCTCACTGGAGTTAGGTGACATCTCAGAGTGGTTTTGTTTTGCATTTCTCTTGATGATTAAGGATAATGCCTGTTCTCTTTTATATAGAGCCCTAATATTCATTAAGAAAAGGATGTAGGGGCAAAGATAAGAACAAAGCTTTGTTTTGTTTTTTCTTTTGGATATTTGACCAATTGAGTATATATGCATTTAAAATAGTTTGATGATGGAATTAAGATCACTATGGAAGGTTTTCTTTATTGCTTTCTACAAGGGCTTTTTCCATAATAATCTGTTTTAGAAGAAATTACAGATGCCTTATACTAGACTAGAGGATGATGGTATGGGTCAGGCACAGGTACTAGTTAAGAAATCTAGATTAGTGATTCTCACCTTGTTTGGGCATCAGAATTGTCTAAGGCAGCAGTTCTCAACCTGTGGGTCATGACCCCTTTGTAACAATGAAAATACATCGTGGCCTTAGAAAGGTTGAGAACCACTTGTCTAAGGAGCCCTAAAAAAGATGGTTAGATCTCATCCTAAGAGATTCTGATTGAATTGGTCTGTGTGGGAGGGTTTAGCATTGATAGTTTAAATAAGCTCCCAGGTGATTCAACTGTGCAATTAAGATTGAGAAACATTGATCCAGAGAGAACTTAGTAGATAAAAGGAGACCTGATTAATCTTGAACCTCTTGTATCTGGAGGTAGCTAGGGATCATCTAATCTAAGATTGTACTATTGATTTGGTTTTCATTGCCCAAGAGTTGGGGGTCAGGTCTAGTGTCTCTCAGTAACCCAAAATGGCCTTCTCACTCTTAGGAGACCATGCTAATCATTCCTGATTGAAAGAATGCTTATCAGAATCACTAAAGGATTTTCTAAAGCCTACATTGTTAGTCCCATCTCATGGAATTTCAATTTTAATTGATGTGAAGAGGAGCCTGAGTGTGCAAATTTAAAAAAAATTCTCAAGATGATTCAGATTCCTAGGATGTAGCTCTGTGATCTGTGATGAAGTTTGTTATAAATGAATTCTTACCTCATGAATTCTTTTATCTGATGTGATCTGTGATACTGTAAAGCTAGTTTGAGGATAATGTTCCATAAAACAGGGTGTAGCCAATGTAGTATTTCTCTTACCCACTGAACTGGTCTCTGGCAAGGGTCTCCAAGTGAATTCTTGGAGTTTGGAGTAGTTTCCATTACTTACGGGAAAATCTGTTTTTGTTCACAGTTGCTCTGAGAATTTAGGAGACGCCTTGGTTTTCCCTCTCTCAAAAGATGAAACCATTATTCAATAAATATGTCAATCAAAAAGCAGACTATGTTGGTCAAGCCTAATCTGTGAGTGAAGAAGATTGTTGATCTTTTTGAGAAGCATGGTGGTGTTTGAGAGTTGTTTTTGTTACAGAGGCATGAGTAGTTGACCTTTGTCTTGGAAGCATAGCTATTTGGGTGAGGCTGTTGTTGATTAACTCTGAAAAGCATATTCACTGTAGTATGTCTGCTGCTGATTGATTAACTTTGAATTGTGTGAGGCTCATTGTAATTGTCTTCCAGAAGTGTGTTCCCTGAAGCAAGTTGTCACTGATGATTACTCTGAGGTAAATTGCCATTGATCAAATAGGTTTAAATGTAGGTGCAGGTGATTACTAGTTACCATGGCCATTAAATAATCAATAATTCCCTTCTAAGAGTATAGATCCTTTGATTCTTGATTCATACTGCCAGTTCTTCTTGGTGAAGTGAGGTTGCTTCTGCACCTCAATTCCCATTCTTCAAACATCATCAGGGTGATATGTATAACCCTTGGGTCATTTCATTTTGCTAATCATTCTACAAACATTAATTTAGAGTCTATGACTTCTAGGAATTGGACTAGGGCTTCCTAAACGTAGACTCATTTGGGTTGAAAAGTTTTGAACCCAAAACTTGATAATGAGGCTAGGTAGAAAAGGTTCCTAAATATCTCTTCTACATCCCCATCTCTGTTTGGGTTCAAGTCTTATTTCTGGTGAAGCTTTTGAGGCCTTCTAGCTCTGCCCAATTTCTGTTTCACATTCTAAATTGTGTCACTCACATGGTATTCTTGTGACAATTGCCTTCTCTTGAAGGGGATTTGAAATTAGACTTAGTGGAAGTCTTGGCTTACACATTTGTTGTGTGACCTTAGGCAAGCCACATCATCTCTCTGACCCTCAGTTTCTTTTTTAGAATTGAGGATAACTTGTGCTTACCCACCTCAGTCATGTGTTGAGGGTCAAATGGTATTCAGGTGTGCAAACAAAAGTGTGATACATATGTTTTGATAAAATTCCTTAGGGTGTTTGATTTTTCCCAGTTTCTTGCATATGGGAGGTAATATTTCAGTACTTGATAAATGAATAAATTGATCATAACATTTCCCATCCTTGAAATAAAGGATAATTCACTTGTGGGGTTTTACAGTTTGCTACTGAAGAGAGTTGGGATTCCAGAAAGGTTTGAATAGGAACCAACAGTATATTGAGTTGGGTCACTATGTTCAGTCCTGTCATTGGGATAAGGTATTCCCATCTAGGATTAATAAATATGAATCTGACACTTAAAGTCAAATGAAGAATTGATGACTTCCATTATTCTTTCTTAAATAAAATTAATTTTAGAAACATTTTCAATTTACAGAAAAATTGTGGACTAGAGTTCCCATAGATCATACAACCAGTTTCTCCTATTATTAACATCTTACATTCATATGGTACATTTATTATAGTTAACCAGTATTGATGCATTTTATTAACAAAAGCCCATACTTTATATTTTCTTTGTTTGTGCCTAATATCCTTTTTCTGTTCCAGGATCCCACTGGGGCTACCACATTACATTCAATAGTCATGTCTCCTTAGGCTCCTCTTGGCTGTGACATTTTCTCAGACTTTTTTAGTTTTGGTGATTTTATCAGTTTTTGAGGAGTAATGGTCATGTATTTTGAAGACTGTCCCTCAATGGGATTTGCCTAATATTTTCTCATGATTAGATTGGGATTATGGTCAACTACCCAGGTAAAGTTACATACTATCAACATGACTTACTACTGATCATATTGACCTTGATCACCTGGCTGAGATAGTTTATCAAGTTTCTTCACTGTAAAGTTGCCCTTTTCCCCACGTTCCATACTATACTCTTTCAAAGAAAGTTATTCTGCACAGCTTACATTTGTATAAACACTACTAAGAGAATTTGGTAAGCTGGATGGATATAAGATAAATATACAAAACTTAATAGTTTTTTATTACTATAGCTTAAGCCTTAGAAAAGGAAAGGGGAGAAAGCATTTCATTTGCAGCAGCACCAGAAATCATAACTATTTCAGAAAAAAGTAAACAAGAAAGGCAAAGCTCTTCTATGAAAAAAAAAATCTTACTGAGGGTCATAAAAAATTCTGAACAAATTTTTGAAGGACACTTGGTGTTCTTGAGTGGGGAGATTTAATATTACAAAAATAACAGTTTTCTAAAAATGTTTTAAATACGCTTTCAAATAGAATACCAACAGGAATTTGGGGGGTAGTAGGTGGTACTTGTTAAGTTGTATTGTTTATATAAAACAATAAATGCATGAGAAACCAAGAGTTATATGGGGATAGAAGGAAGAATGTGCCTCACCTGTTATCAGAATATACTGTTGTGGCAGACAGATTGTAAGATGACCTGTATGATCCTCACTTTCTGGTATTCAGGCCCTTGTGTCTCTCTGCTTAGTTGTGGGAGGGACCTGTGACTTGCTTCTGATTAATAGAATACATCAAAAGTGATTAAATGTATGTTACTATGTGTGCATGTTATATTTCATAAGACTGTGAAGTCTTTCTTGTTGAGACATTCTGTCCCTTGCTGGCTTTGAAGAATCAAGCTATCATGTTGTGAGCTGCCCTCCCGAGGAGGCCACATGGTGAAAAGAACTTCAATCAGTCTCTGATTGACATTCAGCAAGAACCTGAGGCCCTCAGTTTGGTAATCTGCAAGGAACTGAATGCAGCCAGTAATCAAGTGATCTTGGAAGCAGATTCTTCCCCATTTGCTCCTCAGATGAGACTACAGCCCCATCTGCCACTTCGATTGAAGCTTTGCAAGCCTCTGAAATTGAAGACCCAGCTAAGCTGTGCCCAGACTTTTGACCCCATAAAAACTGTGATATAATAAATGTGTTTTGTTTTGAGCCTCTACATTTGTGGTCATATTGTTATGAAACAATACATAATTAATACTGCCATAAAGTCATTAACCAATTCAATATGATGTTGACTTAGAAATGGACAAACAGATCAGTGAAACAATAAAGAATCCAGAAATAAATTCTATTGAAGATGATTTGGTAAATGAAAAGGCGTATTCATTTCAGAGCGAGAAAGCTAGGTGTAAGCAATGCTGGTGTTGCTAGATGTTTGTTTATATGGCGGAAATAAAATTGGAGCTCTTAAATTATCTGAAAACTTCCATTGATTTAAATGCTCAAATATAAAACTAAAACAAAATCCTTTAAGAAAATACAGAGGCCATATGCATAATACAGGAGTCAGAGAGACTACCTTAACTAAGTTGGAGACTCAGAAGGAATGGAATGAAAAATTAACATATTTGATTACAATTTTTTAATTTTATGGCAAAGGTACAATAAAGTCAATTAAACAGTCATGGTAAGATAAGGAGCTTATAACAGACTGTTAATTACTTCATTCAGAAAGTCTTGTTATAAAAAGTCTATTTACTTTCTGATGCAAACTCCTTCTCAGTGTGGACTGATAACACAGTTTGCTTATCAGCACTGGTCCACTAGCCACATTTTGGGAATTACTACTGTAGAGTCAGCAAATCTTTTCTACAAAAGACCAGATAGTAAATATTTTAGGCTTTGTGAACTATGTGGTCTCTGTTGCAACTACTCAACTTTGCCATTGCAATGTAATAGTAACATAGATGATATGTAAATGAATGAGGAAGGCAATATTTCAATTAAACTTTATTTAATAAAAACAAGTGGACAGCTAGTTTTGACCTATGGGCTATATTATTGACTCCTATTCTAGGGGATACTATCAGAAAGGTATAAGCCTTTATCCTCAAAATTCAACTCTATAGTTTAATATAGGCCTATAACAAAAGGAATGAAGCAAGCCTCATATTTTTCAGTTTGAAAGAGCTAGTCATGCACTGTCCAAAAGGAGAACCACCTGAGCATGTTAAATGTGGATAGTCCAGAAATGAGTTGTACTATAAAGGTAAAATACATACCAAATTTTTAAGATTTATTATGAAAAATATAAAATCTCATTTTTATGTTGATTCTATATTAAAATGGTAACATATTACACAAAAAGGCTTAAATAAAATATATTGGTAAGATTAATTTCCCCTTCTTTTTACTTTGTTGCTTTTGATTAAAGCTTCGTGAAACACCAACATAAAGTTGTAGACATGTAGCTTGCTGCTATATCTATTGTATAGCACTGAACTAGATACTGCAAATATAAATTGTTATGGGACCAAGGAAGAGAGCTCATTGGGCTGGGAAATTGGAAAGATCATGTGGGGCTGGGCGCAGTGGCTCACACCTGTAATCCTAGCACTCTGGGAAGCCAAGGCAGGTGAATTTTTTGAGCTCAGGAGTTCAAGACTAGCCTGAGCAAGAGTGAGACTCCTATCTCTACTAAACATAGAAAAACTAGGCAGATGTAGTATCACACACCTGGCTCATGCCTGTAATCCTAGCACGCTGGGAAGCCAATGCAGGTGAATTTTTTGAGCTCAGGAGTTCGAGACCAGCCTGAGCGAGAGTGAGACTCCTGTCTCTACTAAACATAGAAAAACTAGCCAGACGTAGTGTCTTATGCCTGTAGTCCTAGCTACTTAAAGAGGCTGAGGAAAGAGGATTGCTTAAGCCCAAGAGTTTGAGGTTACTCTGAGCTGTGTTCCCATGGCACTCTGCCAGGACAATAGAGTGAGACTGTCTTAAAAAGACAAAAAAAAAAGGGAACGTTAAGTAGATAGAATTGACTTGAAAAATGACAGGATTTTTATAAGTGATTCTCTGGGAAGATGATGAAGGCTATCAGATGAAATAAGTGGCATCGGTAAAGGCTTGGAGAAAGCAGAATGATTTCTGTGTTTTGGAGAGGAGTGGGTAGCTATAATAAAGGGTGAAGCATTTAATGAGTCTAGGTAAGTAGGCATAGGCCTCATTGTTGGTTGACTCCATACTTAAGGGCTTTGGGCCTATTTTGTCTGACAAACGGGGAACTAGGCAGGAAGTGGTAACATTGGGAACTATATATTACACATCTTAGTTGGAAACAGTGAGTTGGTTAGGTTGAAATGACATAGCCAAGAAATGGTGAAACCAGGTTAACTACATAAGAATGAAAGTCCAATACAGGATGACAATCAGAATGAAGACAGAGGATGGTAGAAAGCTGCTTTACAATGTGCCAAGAATATTTGTGAGAGCTCCAGTGTTCTATGCTTAAAAAACCTGGATGATGGTATACCTCATGGAAATATGGACCTTAGAAGGAGCTGGTTTGAGATTAATATGATGTGTCCCATTTTATGTGTGTTTAGTTTGAGACACCCATGGATTTAACAGATAGGACTGGTTCTCAGAAGCTTGCTTACCTATATTTTGTGCTGATTGAGGTAGCCATGGACAATTCTGTGCTTTTGATCATCTCTATACTTCCTAACTATCTCCATTCTTCACAATAGTCATTGTTGATTGACCTGGGGAGAAATCTGACCCTTGAATATTTCTTGGCTGCTCAGTGGAACCTGAGATGATCAGGCTTGTAAGACCCTGAATAGAGTAATTCTTTTTTAGGATTTTGAACTCGAGACACAAGAGACATGGATGATATAGGGGTAGAAGAAGAAAGGAACCCAGGAGGAAGCAACAGAGACATGTGACTGGTGGACAGCTGCAGTGGGATCAGTGAACTCCTGGTCACTGCGCTGGGTAGACTCCTGGAAGAAAGCTCTATAGCAGCTCATGCTTTTGCCTTCTGGCCTGGAAGAGTAGCTTTTCATGGTTCTGGTGAGGCCTAGCCAATTGTGTGTAATTCCTAACCTCCTCTCTTAAACTCCCTTGGCTAGCCAAGAAGAGTGATTAGATGTCTGTTTGAAGTAGCAGGATTGGAATCAAAAGAGGAGGTTGGGGTGGAGATAAAAAGTTGTAAAAAGCCCATATGTTCATCTAAGAGGCAAGAGATAGACAGTAAATGGTATTTTTTTCAACTGCGCAGTAAGCCCAGAGTTCTGAATGCAGTTAACGCTAAGTTGCTTGCTGATAATAGATGTAATAGGTGTAGCAAGGCATTTGGGCAGCACTAATGGAAGCCTGCAATTCCAGTAAGTCTTGTATAAAGGATAAAGGTTTTCCTACAGGGTAAGAGTAAGTTACTTATTAATCTCCTTAACAACTGCTGTTCTATTTGGGAAGAACAAAGCTGGGAAGTGAAGCTGGTGGCTGCTTTAGTTTATATCTTTCGAATATATTTTGAGGACAAACAAGGAACTGCTTCGTGTGTTGTGTTTTTCAAAAGGTATCCCAGGTATACAGAGGTGCTAGCTACATAATGGGTTTTATAAATGACCTACAATAGGCAGCTCTTTGGTGCCTCAATGAGCACTTTAGGTGTGTTTTTAGTCTAGATGGCAAGTGGAGGAAAAATACTTTTCATATTGTTGAAACCTGAGATCAGAGTCTTTTAAACTAAGATGTCAGAAGCGAACTCTGGGTATATAACACAGCAAACATTTTGAGATAAAAAATATGGGAAAAGAGGTGTGCATGAATGAATATTGTACTAAAAAGTTCAGATGAGCTTTCTTCAAAAAAATAAAAACGTATATGCTATTTTTGTAAAGAAAAAAAAATGTATGTAACAAATCCAGGATCCATATCAAAATGTTCACAGTTGTGGTTGGATGGTATTAATAAGATAATTTATGGGTTAAATTTTTCTATGTACTTTATTTTCCAAGTGTTTTCCCTCCTTTTAGATATAATATGCATTCTTTCTGTAATGAAAAAGAAAACCCACTCAATTGTTTTTTAAAGAAGAAAATGACTCTGGGTACTTGGTACTGTATAGTTTTATTTCACAAAGATGGAGTACTTTTTTTTTTTTTTTAACCATATCATCTCATTTATAATGCAGAAATTTATTGATCCAGTCTATTTTAGGGATTGGATTAAATTAATGCAAAGCAAAAACACATTTAACTTGATCTTTAAGACTTGTCTCTTCAAAACAAAGGGAAATAATCATTCCTGTTAGGCATTAAGAAATTGTGGTATATTTCAAACATAATCCTAAAACAGAGAATAGGATAATCCCCTGTGTATCTAACTAGCTTTATCAGAACTTGGCATTATGCCTTATTTGTCTCAGATACTTAGTTTTTAAAGAAATACTAAAACATTACATTTGATGTCCCTATATCTCCTGTCTGTCATAAATTCACAGTTTTATCAGTTGAGCCTGTTTTTATGAGGCTGATGCACTGCCCACTGTGCTCAGAGAGCCTCTAGTTGAGCCTGTTTTATACATTATACTAACATTTATGTATCTATAATTAGTATATTTTCATAGTTAAGACTATAAATAGATCATGTCATGTCTGTCATTGAAATTTGCATTTTTGTTCAATGTTGTTTGATTTGTTTCCATGTTGATTGATGTGGCTTTAATTTAGGGGTTGGCAAACTATGGCCTGTGGGCCAAATCTAGCCAGCCCCCTCTTTTGCAAATAAACTTTCTGTATTGTCTATGGCTGCTGCTTTTACACCAAAACAGCAGAGTCGAGTAGTTGCAACAGAGACTGTGAGACCCAGAAAGCCTAAAATATTTACTGTGTGACTCTTCATATAGGGGTTTGCCAACCTCTAATCTAGTTCATTCCTCATATATGAGAGGGTATCCAGTGTAACATATTAAATGTTAAACAATCTAGCTTTTATATTTTCATCTCATTTCCATTCTTAGCTCCCCCCCCCCAAAAAAAAATCCAAGGCAGATATAGGCCCTGTTACTTGCTAAGTGTTTTATTTAGTGGCTTTGAATAGAGAAAATATTTTTATTCTGGATTTAGATGCTTTTTTTTTCTCAAAGTGGATTATTATCACTTTAAGAGAGGAAAAAGCTGTGTGGTCCATATGAAGCAAAATGAGAGTTAAGAATGGTATTATCAGTAAGAAAGGAGTGCCCGATGTCTATAGTTAACTGTGTTAGTTTATGGTAATATTGTTATAACTATTAATAGCTGCTACTATGATTATTGAGCATTTAATAATAAGGATAGCACTAAGCACTTGGTATGCATTATTTTGTTTAATCCTGTAACAACCTGTTGAGGTCGTAATTACTACTCCTCATTTTGAGACGAGGCAGCTGAGGTTCAGAGTGTGGCCCAAGGTCATGTCTAAAGTGAGGTTTCAATTTGGATGCCTCCACCCCAACTGGGTGCAGTGTTGGATGTCCAGGAGTGCAATTCTCCATGGTAAGCCTTGGATATGGGTTAAAGAGTACTCTTTGAGAATCCCTGATGCCCCAAGGGATGAATTCTCAATGGCTCCAGCGTTTGTTCCTATAAGCTGGCCAAGGCTTCGTGCATAAGGGAGAAGTGTCCGTTTTCTAAAAAGGTCAATGTTTACAACTATAGTAGGAATAATTATCCCATTTCCTTTATAGAAAACTGAGGCCTAGCTCATCTTGTCCCATTATTTTCTATCTTTTTAGCTCAAAACTTGGGCTTCCCAAGTGAGAGTTCTGATCCTTTACATGTAGTGGATGCTGAAGACAGTCCAAGGGACCTTTTTGTCAGACCTGGTGCTCTTGTGAATAACTGAACAACTGCTCTTTCACTTCCAAAGGCTTGAATCTATAAACATCTTTTCTCCCCTTCAGTTTATGGCTGCTGTAGCTAAGGCGTAAGAAATCCTGAAAATTTCCATAGGGATAGTCTTTCCACTCTGTCATTTAAAACAAAATTATTTTGTGCCTAAAATGTTTTAAATTGCTGGCTCAAACTGCCTGAACATTATTTCTTCTGCTGCTATGAAATATGGTAAAGATGTGAACTTGTCTCCTATGGTTATAAGCCCCCAACCACTTTGAAAAAGGAAAAAGCCAAGTCATTAAAAGACGCTGGAAATGCAGCTTTTTTTTTTCATCTTCACTTTAAAGAAACAAAGCTGAAAGCAGTGGGAATCATTAGACATTTTCCTGTGGAGCTGACACTAGCTAGACAGTTACCAAATCCACACATGGACACACAGATAAGGCTCATTGGCACATTGCCATGTAAAAGATTGTCAGCTGGGCTAATCCGCCTCCTTTCCCTGAACCTGCTTTCAGGAAATAATTTGACCAATTGTGTATACCCCCTCTGAATGGCAAGAGGAATTCTTGCCTGTGTCAGGATAATTAGCTATATTATCTAGTGTGAGAATAATTCAAGGTATTAGGGAAAGTCTATTTCTAAAAAATAAATCCCTCCCAGGCTGTTAAAATCACATTCTGTAGCTGGGCCTCATTTTCTGTTTATAAGATCAGCTATATGCCAACAGCGATGATAATAATCATACATTACAAATACAAAGCTCATTAACATAAATTATTCCTTAAATTATACTCGTTAATGCACATATGTTCTACTTTTATAGTCACACCAAATTGGGGTGCTATTTTCTGGCCCTGATTTATCAGGTGGCAGAAGGAAGTATTTGTGGACCTTGAGGACTGTTAACCTGGGTCCTAGCTTCAACAGCTGTGGCTTGAATTAAGTGTTCCTGTCTAACCATGGCAAAATTTTTCTAATCTTGCTTTGTCTAGAGACTCTGACTTCCCTCTACATCAGGTCCCTGTAATTGTAAAGATTTTGGAAGATTTTTAATTTAAAAACATCTATTTGTAGTTGGAGACATTGGTCAGAGAGACAGAGAAAGGTGCATTCAGATTAAGTCTAAATTGTCCAGAATGTGCAAAATTACGTTGCCCCCTTTGTATATAAAGTAGTCCCCTGCACCCCCTCCAGCAATTAAAGAATGGTGTTTATCTTTTTTTTTTTTTCTTGCTCCTGGTTCTTACAAGTCTCTCTCCCTTGTATCTATTATATCGAGTCGCCTTAGGGGTAAATCCTAGATTTTCCCTTGGCCCACCCTCACTCATATCCCATGAATCATCATGTTCTGTCAAGTCTGATTTTTAAATAGCTCTGGTTTCCCTCTCTCTATCTCATTGCCATGGTCTTTTCTCTCACTTGGACCATTATAACAGTTTCCTGTTTTCCCTATCTCTTGTTTCCTTATTTCATCTCGTTTGTTCTGTTGAAATAGTTATTCTAAAACAAAACAATCTGATAACAATAGAAGACCAGTAGTTGTTTCATGTTCCCCGTGAGATTTAAGTTCAAAATTCTTTGAGAACTGACAAAAGACCTTTAAGCTCCTCACTGCATCCCTCCCTCAACCCACGTGTTTTAGCTGCCATTCTGATCACCAGCTCCGGTTCCTCTGCTTAGTAAATCTCACTTATCTTCAAGATTTCATTGATTTCTGGGAAGCTTTGCCTTTTGTCCCAAGATCAGGACGGCCTCTTCCTGCTACTCTAGAGTCAGTCTCTATCCTGTATGCTTTTTTTGAACTTTGCTCATCCATTACAGTATTCATGTTGTATGGTAACCATTTATTTGTTTATGTGTCAGTTTTTCCCATTTATTCATTGCAGTTATGCAAGGTGTATGCTAGGAATATTAAATTCCTGTTATATACCAGGGTCTGTGATTTAACCATGAACAGGATGAACAAACATGCATTAGGGAGGAAAATAGGTAATAAATAAGAAAATAGTTTCAAGCAGTTTTTAAATGCTCTGGATGATGATTGTACTCATTAAAAAAATACAATACCCTTCATCACAATGATGATAAAAACTGTTTGCTATCAAACATACTTGTCATTCAGAACTTTTTTGTAGCTAATTAATTTCCCTTGTAGAATCAGCCCACATCTAGACCTGTGTACAAAATCTTAAATCTCTCAAATATATCCTACATATTTGACTTCTGTAAATGTCTATTAAATGTCAATTCAGAGACTTGGGGTCATTCTAAACACATTGTAATTGGACGTATTTTTGTGTGTTGATTTTTTTTTTGACACCGCCAGTTCTAGATTTAATCTATTATGTGACTTCAGGCAAGTAATTTTGAAAATATGAACCTAAGTACTTTTCTAGGAAAAGTACCTGATGAGCATGACTTTGTCCCATCACATCCAGTTAGCCTGTAATCATTGTCATTGTACCTTCCTATCTATGCAGTTATATCATCCTGAACATACTGAGTTCTACTTCTCCCAGTTATTCAATTGTGAACTTTTGCATGTGTCTAAGTGGTTGTGTGTCTTTTTGTGTTTGAAAAATGAGATATTTATATTGTGGGAAAAACATAAAGGCTATGAAAATATTTATGTGCAGTTTAATGAAAATTAAAAACCAAATACTCATGTAGTTAACCTCCCCGGTTAAAAAATAGAACGCTGTTAGTGCCCCTAGAAGCCACTAGAGTTCCCTTCTCTATTGTGGCCTCCTCCCCTTTCTCTTCTTCCCTTTTATGGAAAACTCTATACAAACTTATTTTCTATCTCCTTCATTTTCTTTATAGTTGCTCTACCTATGAGTGATTTTTTTTTTTTTTTTTTTTGAGGCAGAGTCTCACTTTGTTGCCCTGGGTAGGGTGCCGTGGCATCATAGCTCACAACAATCTCAAACTCTAAGCTCAAGTGATTCTCCTGCCTCGGCCTCCCAGGTAGCTGGGACTACAGGTGCCCACCACAACGCCCAGCCTGCTTTTCAGAGATGGGGTCTCACTCTGGGTCATACTGGTCTTGAACCTGTGAACTCAGGCACTCTACCTGCCTCAGCCTTCCAGAGTGCTAGAATTACAGGCATGAGCCACCGTGTCTGGCCTCCTGTGAATGAATCCTTAAATGGTGAAATTCTTTTTTGTCTCTTTTTTTGGTGTATTTTTGAACATTATGGAAATTGAACACTACTCTATATATTTTGTATCTTCTTTCACTTAATGTTGTGTGAGAGTCATCCATGTTGGTGCATGGAGCTAGATTCATTTTTCATTGCTGTATAGTGTGTTTCATCATATGGCTATACCATAAATTCTCTGTTCTGCTGTTAGACTTATGGATGGTCCTCAATTTATTTTTATGAATAATGCTGCTATAAACATTTTGTTTTCTTTTGAACATGCGTGAAGATGTAGGTAACACCTTAAACTTAATAGATACTTTTAAACTGGTCTAATCTCCACCTCTTGCTAAAATTCTCCTCCTCAATATTTTTCATATATGGAGAATATATAATATTAGTAGCATCACAATGCTTTTAATTTGCATCTCTCTGGGTAATAATGAGGAAGTATATATTTTCATATTTTTTTGTTCGTTTTTATATCACTTTGTGGGTCTTATCTCA
The DNA here is from genome assembly GCA_963574655.1 of Perodicticus potto. Classification (NCBI taxonomy): domain Eukaryota; kingdom Metazoa; phylum Chordata; class Mammalia; order Primates; family Lorisidae; genus Perodicticus; species Perodicticus potto. The sequence continues at coordinate 3,848 of CAUYRH010075551.1, read as the reverse complement.
ATTTTCCATAAGAGACATCTTATTTTTCCCCTAGCTTCTATGAGTTGAAAGACTTTTGATTAATAAATTGCATTTTAAGAAATATTTTTATTAATATAATTGTATATAATATGCTTACATAAAATATTTGTATACAAATAATAATTTTAATGCAGTACAGCAGTATGTAATTGTTCATTGGGTCATTCATCTCTCTGTGCTTGTTTCTTTGTTTCTCTGATCTACACAGCTTAGTGCCATTACCTAAATCTTGGCCCAGATGCTTTATTGTTAAGTCCTGAAAATGCGCAGTAGGCCCTTTTTATTACCTTTAAGTTCCCTCAGTGGCTTGAAGACCTGGCAATGGACTACACTACAGGATTGCTCAGATTTCTTTCAGCCATCATCTATGTGTCTGATAAAGCATTATGTCTGTTGCTTCACCTCACTTTGCAGAATTGGGAGTTGTACAATATTTAAAATCAAGAATACTTGGGATATTTTGGTCTCATTTCTTTGAGGGGTTATTCCTTGGAATGTGGAATTATAAAACCATTGATTTCTTTTAACCTCGCATGTCATATAGTAGGAGATGAAAAGATCAAATTAGCTATATACCCAGAGTCTGTTCCATATACGGCTTTATTTAATATATTTTTTGTTAGTTTAATTAGCAGGCAAGACTAGTATAGATTTTTCTTTTAATTTGACTAATTGTCAAACTTAGGGACTAGAAATTTTTAAAAGTCAATTTATTTTATTTTTAAAGTCAATTTCTTGAAAAATCCTTTACTGAAAGTCTAATGCATGTTTTCATTTGGTCCTCAGAATATGTGGTCAATTCATTAATTCTTCTATGTTCTACTGAACAAATGACCAATTTGTGAAGTAATTGAGAAAGTTAGTCAATGGCAATGATTTGTGGCTATAAAAGTTAACACGTGAGTTTAATGACACCTCCTAGAAAAATGTACTTGAGATGTTTACAGATTTACACATGTTTGTTAGCTAGAGGAAGGCATTGATTGTATTGATCACCTAGATTTGAAAGTGTCATAAATAACCCTTAAGTGATCAACATTCTTCACTTTTATCCCTTTCTCTAGGAGTGTTACCTTTCACTATCAGCTTTAGCTGAATTTACATAATGAGTCTTGTTATGTGTTTAACATAGGGAGCAATTTTGTCCCCTCCCCAGGGGATATTTTGCAATGTCTGGAAAGATTTTTGAATGTTACAACTGAGGAGGGAAGGTGTAACTGACATCTAGTGAGTAGAGGTCAAAAATGCTCTAAATGTTCTACAATATTCAGGATAGCCCCCTTCACAACAAAGAATTATCTGGCCCAAAATGTTAGTAGTGCTGAGATGAAGAAATCGTGCTCTCATATAAACAAGTTTATCTCTTTCCTTCCATTTCCTCTCCTTTCACTATTATTTCCACGTTCAGCGAGTGAGTCATCAGTTTGCATTCATGTTCTATGGGGCTTTAATATAATTAATATTGCTTAACCAGCTTTGTTTTGGATATTATATATGCACAATAAAATTTGCCAATTATAAGTGTATAATTTGATGAATTTTGACACATGTATGACATATTTGTGTGACCAGCATCATAACCGTGGTCAACATGTTTATGTTTTTATTCTGTAGTTTCAAGTATGCATTTGTTAATTGACATTATATTCCAGGACAGAAGGAAACCTGAAGTAATTCAGGTATGATGGATAGCTTATGACTGACAGGTAAAATATACATGGTGATTGATGAAGGACAACACCATTAAGCTGAATTCTGAATTCTATTGCATTTTAATGTCAATCTGGTAATACTTTATTTATCTGAAACAGAGTCTCACTTTGTCACACTCAGTAGAGTGCAATGGCATCATAGCTCACAGCAACCTCAAACTCTTGGGCTCAATCAATCCTCTTGGTTCACCTTCCCCAATAGCTCGGACTATAAGTGCCTGCCATACACCCACCTAGATTTTCTACTTTTAGTAGAGATAGGCTCTCTCTTGCTCAGGCTGGTCTCAAACTCCTGAGCTCAGGCGATTCAGCCACCTCAGCCTCCCAGAGTGCTAGGATTACAGGCATGAGCCACCACGCCTGGCATGATGATGCTTTATTTTATTTGGATGATTTTGGCCCCTGGATGATTGGCTGAGATAAGTTTATACATCATAATACAAGATATCTTTATTAGCCTCTACAATAAAATGCTGAGTTTTATGTCCACAAATTTCCAGGTATTCTTTGCATTTTCTAGGTCTAGTTTTTCTGCAGATATAAAACATAACAGGTGTTTGAAAACGAAATCAGAATATATACTTCTTTCCTAAAGGACAAATTTCCATAATATCGGTTACTTTGGTGATTGAATTTAGCCTCGGTAAGTAGTAACAGTTAGTTGTCTGCAGTAAAGTGTATGGAAACCCTTGCTTCCATTGCTGAACCATCTTCTTAGAGAGAGGGTTTGCAATGAGTCTTGGTATAGAAGTGCATAGAAGGTGTTTTCTGTCTTTCTCTTTAATTCCCTTTCCAGTCAAGGTGGTGTTCATATTCAGGATTTCATAAGGAGTTTGCTGATGTGTCTCCAGGAGAAACAAAGAAAAGTTAGGCAGAAAGATGGTCAGCGGTTACTCTTCATTTATGTTCCCATCGTTCTGGTATAATGAGAATATAGTGATTATTTTGTGATGGCAAACAATGAGGTAAACATTGAAGCACTGAAACATTTAGAGATATTTACATCTCAATATTATAGGCTGTAGCTCAGAATAACTATAGGAATCTTTCTGGTTTTATTTGTGGGTTTATTTTAGGCAAGTGGTCAACAGTGCTGAAATGATACTCTGTGAAAAGGAGGAAAGAATGTACCCACAAATTGAAAGTGCTGTGTTTGCTGGTTTTCTCTCTTGGCCTTATGCATCAATCAAAAATTGTTGGAGAAAGAAGCACATTAAATAATTCTGCCAATTCCACTATGTAATCTTGGGATCATTTGTGTCGCCCCACATGGTAACCTTAGTATTTCAGAATATTTGTGATGAAAATGGTCTTTCAACTGGAGAAAAATCAAGGCTCTTTTGGAATATTTCAAATGCCAAGAAAAGACTATTTTTTGTTGTGGCTGTTGGAATGCTTGCCCTCAATCCCTTCTTCTTTGGCTTCTTAGCCCAAGATGCCCTCCTTATGTACTGGGTGTCAAGTTCTAAGAGTGAGTGTCTTCTCCAGAAGTGCTGTTTGGAAATGGCCTTTTTTTTTTTTTTTTTCCCAAAGAAAGTACTGATAGAATGATTCTAGATTATTGCTTGTAATGGACTAGAATATGGACAAAAATCTTAAGGCATTTAATTTCCCCATTTGTCCCCACTTTTCTTCACTGCCTGCTTACTCTTTTCTACCATCTATTTTCAGTGTCCCTCTTGAGATGGAGGCCATTTTGCTAATGGATTTGTGGTTATTTCACCCCTAGGTCAAGGCTATGTTAGCACTAGAAGGATGGATTGAATTTTCTGAGTTCAGAATTTCTATTTGTGGGTGTTCAAGGCTTTAGTTGGTTAGACATTTGATTAGCAACAAGCCACAAAGAGTCATATTTTGGCAAAAGTACTTAAGAAGCAATGCAAAACTTTCAAAATGTGGGGGAATTTGATGGATTTGGAATCATACCGTACTCAACAGATTTGTATCCTGATACTTTTCATTCAGTCAGAATTTTCCCATGTCTTTAAAAATTCTTTCGAAATACTATTAAATGACCATGTATCTTTCCATTGTGGGATTCATTTATTTGGCAATTTCCCTGCCTTTGCATATGTAGGTCATTTCTAGTTGTTCACTGATAAAAATTGTGATCAG
>CAUYRH010075549.1:0-18916 GCA_963574655.1 Perodicticus potto | reverse complement strand
CTCCTTCCACTTCACAACTCCCTTTTTCTCCTCTCTCTTCCCCTCCCCCCCTTTCCCCCTCCTCTCCCTTCCCCTCCCCTTCTTCATCTCTCCCCTACCCCTTACTCTCCCTTCTCCCTTTCCTGTGTCTCTCCATCCTTCTCCTCTTCATTAATACTCATTATATGATTTGAAACAAGTGTTCTGACTGTAACTCTTATCACCTATAGGTATTTTTTTTTTAAATGAAGGCTTTTTCCTTCCTTTCATTATAGAAAACTTGAAAGCTCCCACAGAGCTCCTCATTTAGTTCTCACCCTACAGGGCAGACACTCTTATAGTTGTCTTTAAACTCTAAGGTGAGGAAACTGAGGCACAGACAGGGTAAGACCGAGGTGGAGGCAGAGCCCTTGCTCTTATCATCAAGTTTCCTGGCTTCTCCTTGTTTTTGGTATAGAGGGGAGAAAATAATTTTCTGTTTTAAAAAATGTTTCATTATCAGGCCAAATTGGTAACACAGAATCTGAACTGAAGAAACTTGCTGAAGAAAACCCAGATTTACAGGAGGCGTACATCGCAAAGCAGAAGCGACTTAAAGTAAGTGGCCCAGCTGTCCTGGGTTGACACACGTTGCTTGTGTTAAATGTCCTTATTGTAAAGCACCGTTACTTGGAGGAATCTTCCATTAGATATTGCAGGCCACCAGCACATGTGACCTCTGCCTTATGTTCTGCATTTAGTAAAAGGCGAAAGGTTTATATGATATGAAGAGAAACCAGAGTATACGTTCTGCATTTAGAAAGAACTTTTTTTTTTTTTTTTATCAGATTTAATATTCAAACTTGTCATCAGGCGCCTAAAAAGCAGATATTGAGCATGCTGCTAGCCAGGGAAAGTTATAAAACATAAAAGCAAGTTAGTAAAATATTCTAGGAATCTGTCATTGAGGTATTAAACCACTTTCAGGCCTTGCTAGACCTAAGCCCCCCACATGTGGCACTGAGCTGCTCTGCCCCCAGGAGCCCAGAGGTGGTCAGCCTTTCTCTGTCTGTTGATCTTTCTGCATGGCCAAATAACACATGCAAGCTTCTCCCTTTGTTAAAAATGTAGCAAATGGTAACACTCCCAGCTCTCCCCCAACTTCCTTTAATCTTAGCTAACCAAGCAGCTGGAAGAAATGAATGTCTGTTCACGCAGGCACTATCCTGGCTGTCCACTTGCTTTGTAACCCAGTGTGTTCACACTTCCTCCTCACCCCTGACCTTGCAGTTACTCATTTATTCTGGGATGCTGAAATTCCATTTTCAAGTTGGGCATGGCAGGTGGCCCTTCATGTCCCTCCCATTCTTTGCCCCATCTGTCATCTGGTTTCACAGAAGCTTCCAGTGACAAGTGGGTCTGCTTCAGGGGAATTTCCACAGCTGGACTGTTTGCCCTTGACTTTGCTCTCGTCTTAACAAAGTTATTCTATTTCTTCCCATTGTCTACAATAGGTTTCAACTCTATGAGAGTTTATATCTGTTTTGCTCTATCTAGATTTTTTTTATAGGCACAAATAACCTATTCATGTACTTTTTTGTCATTAATTAGTCAAAGCTCCTTGATCATGACAATGTCAAATATTTGAAGAAAATTCTTGATGAGTTGGAGAAGGTCTTGGATCAGGTTGAAACTGAATTACAAAGAAGAAATGAAGAAACCCCTGGTAGGTTCTTATTTGTCTTCTTTTTCTCTTTTCAACACCAGTATTTATGGAAATAGTCTGACATCTCACCAAAACCCTTCTGTAATTTGCTTATCCTTGTTGTTGTTATTCATGGGTGGTTTTAACGATGTTAGCAACAGTGATACTGAACTCAGGAAAACCTGGGGGTCTACTTGTTACTCAGTCTGCATCTGTGTGGAATATGACTAGTGGAGGATTTTTCTGCACAATTTAAACTGGTTGGGAGATCCTTACCTAACCCATTTTACAAATTGTCATTAGATTGAATGACTTGTAGAATCTGCTGGAAAGCTCCCTCTAGTTTTCTCTTTAAGCAGGGAAGCAACTTCTGATCTAAAGTCTAGAGTGAGGTCCAGCATGTGTGTATCTGCGGGCTGGCTGGTGAGTGTCCAGGTGTTATACCTGTGACCGCTTTAAGATTAAGCCATAGCCCAGCTGTATACATACAAACCATGTGAGCTACTCTGAGAACGGAATTGAGGACCGTGTTACCTAAAACCTTCATAAAAGCTCTTCTTTAAAGAAATTACTAAGAGCTGTAGCCACAGAGTCATATTCAGCCAGACTGTATGGATTTTTCTAAAGCACACCTCTTGTTTTTCTAAACCAGGAGAAAGTATCTGTGAATTCCTCTCTCTAAGGGATTCTGAACTCATCAGAATCCCTTAATGATAGACAGACTTTGAGCTCCAGAGGCTCCCATTTTATAGAGGGACCTGGGTGGCTGGCAGACATTAAGTACGTCTCTTTTAGCTTGGGGTACATTTACATGGACTTTTTTTATTTTCTTTTTTTTTTAAAAGCATATTACTTGCTAAGTGCGGTTATCAAGAAAACCTACCAGGGGCTTCAGGGTACATTTTGCTATGCTCATGCTCGCCTTTCAGGCTGAGACTACTGATGACATCAGCCTTTCTGTACGGTTCCTAATTCTCCATGTTCCTTTCTCTGATTAGAAGAGGGCCACCAGCCTTGGCTCTGTGGAGAATCCTTCACCCTGGCAGACGTCTCCCTTGCTGTCACATTGCATCGACTGAAGTTCCTGGGGTTTGCGAGGAGAAACTGGGGAAATGGAAAGCGACCGAACTTGGAAACCTATTATGAGCGTGTCCTGAAGAGGAAAACATTTAACAAGGTTTTAGGACATGTCAACAATATATTAATCTCTGCAGTGCTGCCAACAGCATTCCGGGTGGCCAAGAAAAGGGCCCCCAAAGTTCTTGGCACCACTCTTGTGGTTGGTTTGCTTGCAGGAGTGGGATATTTCGCTTTTATGCTTTTCAGAAGGAGACTTGGCAGTGTGATATTAGCCTTTAGACCCAGACCAAATTATTTCTAGTGTTTTTGGGATCCAATAGTGGCAACTCATCAGCCATTCAGCTAGACCCTTGTCTACTCTTCCAGACCCAGTTATCCTGGGCAACTAGTCAAAAGCATAGTTTACTTTACTCTTTAGGTAGTTTATGTGGGAGGAGGAGGTCATGAAAATGTTTTTGTGCTGGCAACTGAGATTACTTGTTTGTAAACCTCAACTAATTCACACGTGACATACATGCAAGATCAAGATATGTAAATGCCAACAGATAGAGAATAGACCTTAAAATGCCAGTTAAAGTTCTGAATTATTTTGGGGGAGAAGTGTGTTACTATGAGCAGGCAGTAATAATAACCTGTGATTGAGACTATCTAGTCAATAGAAGTTTTCCTTCTCTCACTGCACAGGGGTTCAGACAGCAACTGGGCACAGCCAGCTTCAGGCAGAAATAAGGGAGACAAAGGGAAAAGGAGGAGAAATGGAAGAATGAAGTCTTTACAGGGTAGAGCAGCAGAACGTAATCTTTACGTGCCTCCAGTGACACTAATGGCTACCTGTCCCCTTAGCAAGCAGCACGTTTAACTACTTATGGCCACTGCCTGTACATACACTCCTGTAATTAAGAAATCTTGGGAGCAGAGGATGAGAAAATCACTGGGGCAACTGGGCTAGAAAGAACTTCAGGCTTTATACATATAGCACCTCATTTGACCTCAGAGTTAATTCTAAATACTTCTGAATCACACTCATTGCTTTAGTAAGGTTGAGTGGTTTGGGAACATATGCCCCCTACATCATGTCTGCCTGGCATTTATGTGCAAGTCTTAAGTGGTATTACAATGGTTCTTTACTATTCTAGGAGGTCCCCACTTTGATGATGCCTGTGAGATACCACTCCTGTGGACCACTGCATACAGTCCATGGGTGACTTGGCTGCTACAGCCTTCTTTATGCACAGAGGTAGCATTGAGATGAATGTCCCAGCCAATTACTAGCCACTAGTAATGTGGCTGGGTAGTGGGTATTTTGATGATTTGGGAGTACCAAATATGCTCATTCTTCATTTGGGGAGGCTGGTACATTAACACAAAAGCTTGTCCAGGCCTTGCATCTGTTTCTGATCATTTAAAGCCTTGTTAAAGAGAAAGGTCTAATCTTAGTCCTTGGCAATTAGTTTAGGAAAGATAGTGGATAGATAGTTAAGCCCACCTATATTCATTCATGTATGTCTAGGCATATTTGGGAGTATTCCAGTTTATCTGGAAGGGACAATCCCCATGTATCACAGGAACAACCATGGAACTGCAAAATAGGGTTCATGCTCAGAGAAAGTCTGGCATAGTAACAGGAAGGTGGTTTCTCTGGATCTGGCCATAAAGGCCTTGGGAGTAGTTTGAGTTGGTTAGCTTGTGTAGAGATGATGAGCAGAGGTTCCGATGAACGATAAAAGCTTGTTTGGCTGTCATAGATGGGCTGTGGAAGATAGCCAAAGAATGTACTGACTTTTTCATTAGCAGGAAAGAGTCATACCTGGGAAACAATGAATTTTTGATGGTAAAACAATTTGATAACTCCATTTTGATATTCCATTTCATGAAAGAATTATATCAGAAAATCTTGATGAACTAGACAAGATAATACAAAAATTAATAACACCTTCAGAGAAAACTCAATTCAAGAATAATTAATAGACTAGAAACTTTTATAATGTCTTAATTTTGAGCATCAGTGTGTCTTCTGATGGAGTGTCTCATTCTGTTGCTGGGACATTCCAGTCCATGTGTTCATAAAAGAGAGTTGATTATCTAATAATTAATAGTGTTTTAAAATTCCTTATGTCACTCTGTTAGAAATAAGTACTGAGACATGAAGAAATCAAAATTGCATTTTTATAAAAATCTGCACAGGTTATTTATCTGTGAAAGAATAAAGATTAGATTCTAGGGTTGTATTTTCCTTCAATTTATATTATAACCGTATCAGAGGGAGTCTACTAGAAAGTGTTTATAATTTTCTTATACAGGTTCATTGGAAATGCACTTATGTCAATATTAAAGGCGATAGCGGTGGCTATTTCACTTGTTTCATGTAGACTCGAGTTTATGCTTTGTTTAGCAGGGAGATAATAACCACTAGATGTCGCTGTTCACCCAGTAGTCTAAGATTGGGTGTTCTTTCTGTTCAGAAAACCTGAAATGTTTCCAGCAAAGATAAATATTAATTACCTTAGTTTTTGAAATGGGGGCATCTTCATCAGATTATTCATCTGTGAAATAAAAAGTTTGTGACAAAGGTAATTGATATCTAATGATTTGGAAGGGATAGTAGTACCACTCAACGTCAAGCTAAAGAGTTAACATGCACTATTAGCTAAATAGGCACTTTTATGTATTTTTAACGATCATTGTGATTAGACAAAGTGTTTCTTGATTTTTAAAATTTGCGTAAATATCACAATTAGAAAAATGCCTGAAGTATTAATGTTATTTTGGCTATTTATGTCTTAACACACATAAATACTATTTTGCAATACATGTCTTTTGAATCCATTTTTTCTTAATAGCAGATGGTTGTAAATTGCTTGCTCAAACTTTGGTAATATTGCTATTGACCCCCGAGTTGTAGTTTTTTTGGTGTTGTTGAATGTAATAGAGAGATCAAGATACTATATTGCCTGTAAGTTCAATAAACATAATTGGAAAATAAATATAAACCCTAAACAAAGTACTCATTTGTAATCTTTTTGGGAAAACAGATGTATTTTTTTTTTTCATTTAAAATCAAAGCATCATGTGGTAATTAGAAAGGGTAATATAAGCAGAAGTTATGTATTGAAGATATTTAGCTATTGGATGCCATATTATTCTTATAAAAATCACTGATGCATGATTCATTTAAATATGTAAAATTATATTGTTAAAATGATTGTCAGCCTAAATAATAACATGTTGACCCTGGTCTTCAAAGTACCTCTTTTGTAGCCAGCAACCTGGCAGGTGAGATCATCAAAATGATAAGCACTAAGAGTATTCATCTTTGAAAAATAGTCTTCTTACATATCTTCCTGGGTTTCAGATATTATATTTGTGTTTATTTTCAACATAGCTAATTCTCTCCTTTTTATTGAGTGTGAATTGTGAATATGCACATTACCATTTGCATTTCTAACCTTGGTAAGCTTAGCCATTATTGTATTCATCAAATAGAAATTGATTACTATTTCATTTTGCATTTAACAAAATTAAATGGAAGTCTGACTTTACTTTCTCTGAATTTATAAACAAGAACAAAAAGCAACAATACTGAATACTCTTAGAAAGTCAAGTGCATTTATAACTCTGTAGTCTGAGATAATGGTATGAACTAAAAATTCTTAGCCCTAAAAGTAGAAGTAGCTACATTGTAAAGATTGCCATTTTAGAAATTCTTCTTATTGCTCCACATATACAATGTATATTACAAATCCATATTACAATGTAATATTACAAATCCTCCCATCAAATAGCATCTGCAGGGCAAGACTATATGAAGCTTATAAGAGAGCAAGTTAGTAGACATATCAGACATCAGGTAGTGCTGAAAGTCATTGGAGGTCCATTCCAGGAGGAGTGGAGGGTCTTATTAACGCCTTGCTAATCCACCATGCAGGAGTAAGGACCATGTCCTAGAGTAAGTCTTGCTAGTATTTTTCAGTCTTGGCACTCTTGATATTGTGAGACAGATAATTCTTTGTATTATAGTGCTGTCCTGGGTGTTGAGCAGTATCCCTGGCCTCTACCCACTACTTGCTGGTAGTGCCTCCCACTTCATTTGACAATCCAAAATGTCTTAAGGTGTTGCCCGATGTTACCTGGGGAGAAAATCCTCTCCATTTGAAGGCCACTGGTCTGTACTCTAAGAAAGGCTAAAACCAAGTCCTGATAAAATCTTCAGGGGAGACATAGGTGATTCCTGTTGAGTTTGAGGTACTTAGGAAACAGCTTGGGCTACTACATATCTTTCATACCAAAGCATAAAACAATGCCTACACAATTTAAAAGGCTAGTAACTAGACTGCCTACTAGAATATGAATCAACTCTTTAGAGAGAAGATAACAGAATCCAGAGTCTCTATAAGGTATCATAAAACAACATCCAGCAAAAAATTACTATGTAAGCAAAGATACAGGACCAGCAAAGATATAAGACTATAGTCAAGAAAAAAGTAATAATAGAAATAAAATGTGGTATGACCCAAATGTTGGACTTAGCAAAGATTTTAAAGCAGCCATCTGACTGTATGTATTCATAGAATTGAAAAAGTCTGAGTCATCAGATAGGGAATCTCAGCAGAAAAAAAGTTATTAAAAGAAACAAAATGGAAATTCTAGAATAGAATTCTAGAGAGTACTATACTTGAAGTGAGTATAGCAGGTGGAAGATGGCAAAGGAAAGATAAATAGAATTTCAGGAACATAGAAAATATCAACTGGCCTAATGTATGTATTATAGGAGTCCTAAAAAGAGGAGAAAACATGGGGTAGGGAAAACATATATACGTAAATGATGCAAAGTTTTCCCAAATTTGATGAAAGAACATTTACTTACTAGTTGAAAATAATTCAGTGAAAGGTAAATAAATACCAAGAAAGGCTCTTGTAGGTACATCATTGTCATTGTCAGACTGCTGAAAACATAGTAATAATCTTGAAAGCAGTCAGAGAGGGAGAGAAAAAGAGAACAATAAGAATGTTTTCTCACAAATCAGAAACAGTGGAGGCCAAAAGATAATGAAAATGTCTTTAAACTGATGATTGGTGTGGAGAAGGGTAGGGGAGAATCCTGTCAACTCAAAATTTTATATCCAGAAAAATTAGGTCAAATGAAGACATTTCATTTCAGATAAATGGAAGCTAAAAGAACTTGGATCCAGCAGGCCTGTAAAATAAAAAATGCTAAAGGCCATTTTTTCAGGTTGATGGGGAGTGACAGGAAATGGAAACCCAAATCTTCAGAAAGGAGGAAGACAAGGAGTGCCAGGATTGGCAAATAAAAGGGTACATATGAAAGATTGTTTTTATCACCTCATAATTGCCTTAAAAGGTAACTGTTTAGAACGAAAATAGTAGCATTATGAGGTGGACTTTATATGTGGATTAAACACACAAAGGTTGGGAGTTGTAAATGAATGGAATTGTACTATTATAAAGTCATAAGATTTCTAAAGTGTAAAATGTGAAGAAGAAAGTGGTAAATGTCAAGTATGAAGTAGTACGATTTAAGTACTAAGACTCTGATAAATTAGCGGATTCCTAGCCCTGGAGGAACACTAAAAATTAAAAGTAAGAAACCAGAAGAATAAATAGAAATAAAATACCAACAGAAGAAGCAACAGAACCATGTAACAGAAGGGACAAATGGAAAACAAATAGCAAGGGGGTAGACTTAACCACACCATACCAATAATTACATCATATGTAAATGTGGTGTAAATCACATTTAATGTAAAGTGTTCCAATTGAAGGTCAGCTATCATCAGATTAGATAAGAGTGCAAGTACAAGTATATGCTGTCTATAAGAGATGTACTTTAAGACATACAGAGATTGGACATATAAGTATGGGAAGTGATATACCAGGCAAGGAACAAGAAAGTTGGTGTGGCTGTATTAATTTCTGAAGAGTTTAGGGCAAAGTTTTACAAGATATAAAAGGGACATTTATAAATCAGAAAGGGAATAATTCATGAGGAAGACATATTCATAAATATATTTATGTAATAATAAAGCAAAATTCCTGTGGCAAAACCTGACTAAACTAATGGAAAGAGTAGTTGGATATTTTATTACCATTCTGCCAGTAATTAATAGAACAAGCAGACAAAACTTCAATTTGGATATAGAAAATCTGAACATACTATCAACCAACTCAAACTGACATTTATAAAACATTGTACCCAATTACTATGGAATAAACTTTTTTCATATGCCTATGGAATATTCATCAAGGTGGACATGTTCTAGGCTGTAAAATAAATTTTAATAAATTTTAAAGATTTTTACATTACAGTATATTCTATGGTCATAATGAAATTAAATTAAAAATCAATAAAATATTGAGAAAATTCTTAAATGTTTGAAATTAAATAACACATGTTTAATCCATGGTTGAAAGAATTAAAAATAAGGGAATAAGAAGATATTTTGAGTTAAGTGATAATGAGAATACAGTATTTCAAAATTTGTGGGTTATAGCAAAGACAGTGCTTAGAAATGTATAGCTTTAACTGCCTGGATTAGAAGAGAATAAAGAGTTGAAATTTTAATAAAATTGATAAATCCCAGTAGTACAAATGAAGAAATGTGTAGAGACATATAAACTACCAAGGTCACATATAAAGGAAGAAATATCATTACATATCCTACAGATTTTAATAAGAAAATAAAATTATGAACAAATTGTGCCAATAAATTTAGCAATGGGATGAAATGGAAAAATTTCTTAAAAAACACAACTTCCCAAAAGTGATTCAAGAAGTGAGAAATTGGAATAATCATATATTTACTAAATGAATTTTTAATAAAAATTAACTTTTCTTTACAAAGAAAACTCAAGACTCAAATGATTTCTTTTTTTTTGAGATAGAGTCTCACTATGTCGCCCTTGGTAGAGTGCTGTGACATCACAGCTCACAGCAACCTCAAACTCTTAGGCTTAAGCAATTCTCTTGCCTCAGCCTTCCAATACTATAGGCACTCACCACAAGGCCCAGCTATTTTTTTGTTGCAGTTGACGTTGTTTAGCAGACATGGGCAGGGTTTGAATCCACCAGCCCTGGTGTATGTGTCCAAAGCCCTAACTGTTGATCTACAGGTGCCAAGCCAAGACTCATATGGTTTCATTGGTAATTTCTATCATGGATAAAGTAAGAAATAATGCAAATTATGCACAAACTATTTTAGAAAATAGAAAAGAGAATTCTTAACAATTATTTTATGAGACCAATATAACACTAATACCAAAATTTGACAAAGTTTTGAAAGAGAAGAAAATCAGAGATCAAATATTCCTCATGAATATGTTTCAAAACTCCTCAATGAAGTAATGGTAAGTTGAATTTAATAATATGCTAAAAATACATTATGGTCAAATAGTTTAAGGAAAACAACTTTGGTTTAATGTTTAAAAAGATCACACAATGTAACTAATCAATTAACCAAATAGAGATGAAATATAACCATGTCAGTATATGCTGAAAAAGATTTTGGTACAATTCAACACAGTAAAAATAAAGGGAAACTGCTTAATCTTGGCAAAGACATCTATGACAAAATCCAAAGTTAATATCCTACTTAATGGTGAAAGACTAAGTTTTCCTCTCTTATAGATCATGAATAAGACAAGCATATCTTCTATCATCACTTCTACTCATTTTTCTACTAAAATAATAGCCAGTAAAGAGGTGAAAGATCTTCACAAAGAGAATTATGAAACCCTAATCAAAGAAATAGCAGAAAGGTGGTGCCTGTGGCTCAAAGGAGTAGGGCCCCATATACCAGAGGTGGCAGGTTCAAACCCGGCCCCAGCCAAAAACAGCAAAAAAGAAAGAAAGAAATAGCAGAAGACATTAACAAATGAAAGAACATACCATGCTCTTGGCTGGGAAAAATCAACATTACTAAAATGTCTATACTACTCAAAGTAATCTACAGATTCAATACATTCCCCACTAAAATACCAACATCATACTTCGAAGAACTGGAAAAAATAGTACTTCGTTTTGTATGGAACCAGAGAAAAAACTGTATAGCTAAGGTAATTCTTAGTGAGAAAAACAAAGTCAGAGGCATCACCTACCAGACTTCAGGTTATATTACAAGTCCACAACAATCAAGACAGCATGATATTGGCACAAAAATAGGGACTTAGACATGAGGAGCCAAATAGAAAATCAAGAGATGAAACCAGTTTCTTATTGCCATCTAATCTTTGATAAACTAAACAAAAACATACACTGGGGAAAAGAATCCCTATTCAATAAATGGTGCTGGGAGAATTGGATACGCACATATAAAAGACTGAAACTGGACCTGCACATTTCTCCACTTACAAAGAATGACTCAAGATGGATAAAAGATTTAAATCTATGGCATGAAATGATAAAAATCCTAGAAGTAAGTGTGGGAGAAACTCTTGAGGATGTCAGCCTGGGGAAAGATTTTATGAAGAAGACGTCCATGGCAATTGTAACAACAACAAAAATAAATAAATGGGACCTAATTACACTGAAAAGCTTCTGCACAGCTAAGGATACAACAATTAAAGCAAATAGACAACCTTCAGAATGGGAAAAGATATTTGCAAGGTATCAATCTGACAAAGGCTTGATAGCTAGAATCTATAGTGAACTCAAATTAATCAACAAAAAAAGAACAAACAATCCCATCCATCACTTTGGCAAGAGACATGAACAGAACCTTCTCTGAGGAAGACAGACAAATGTCTAACAAACATACTCATCATCCTTAATCATCAGAGAAATGCAAATCAAAACAACCCTGAGATATCACCTATCCCCAGTGAGAATAGCCCACATCACAAAGTCTCAAAGCTGCAGATCCTGGCATGGATGTGAAGAGAAGGGAAACATTTTTACACTGTTGGTGGGACTGCAAACTAATACAGCCTCTTTGGAAAGAAGCATGGAGAATCCCCAAAGAACTCAAATTAGACCTTCCATTTGATCCCACAATCTCATTATTAGCCATCTACCCAAAAGAAAAGAAAATCGTTTTATCATAAGGACATTAGCCCTGAATTGTTTATTGCAGCTCGATTTATAATCACCAAGATGTGGAAACAACCTAAATGCCCACCAACCCAGGAATGGACTAACAAACTGTGAGATATATATATATCATGGAATACTATCCAGCCATAAAAAAGTTGAAGACTTTACATCTTTTGTATTTACCTGGATGGAGTTGAAACACATTCTTCTTACTGAAATATCACAAGAATGGAGAAGCAAGTATCAAATGTACTCAGTACTAATATGAAGGCTGTAGATGATCTAATACATACCCACCTAATTGAAAAACTCAATTCAATTCAAGTTGGGGGCGAAGGAGGGTGGGAGGAGGGGGAGTAGGAGACGGATTGGTGTGCTCCCATTTAATGGGCACAATTTAAGGGTATATGGCACATCTCTTGGGTGCAGGACACAACTACAAGAGGGACTCTACCTAAAAGATGTAGAGATTGTAACCTAGTGGTTTGTATCCTCACATTAACCTGAAAAAAAAAAACATATATATAATAGCCAGTGCAATAAGACAACTAAATGAAAAGGTATGTAATTGGAAAGGAAAAAAAAATGTTTCTATTTCCAATTGACAATTGTCTATATAGAAAATCCTAAGGAATCTTCTAAAAACCACTTAAAAATATCAAGCGAAGGTCACAGAATCCAAGATCAGTATGCAAAACTCAATTGTATTTATATATGCTAGCAGCATATAATTGAAAAATGAAAAAATTCCTATATAGTATATCAAAGAACATAAAACATTTAGGATTTAATAGATCTTCAATATAACTACACTGAAAACATAAATAATTGATAAGGGAGAGAAGACCAAAATAAATAGATGTGCCATCTCGATGGGTTAGGAGATTTGATAGTTATTAAGCCCATTCTCCCCAAATCTGTCTGCTGATTCAAAGACGTGTCAATCACCATCACAATAGCCCCTTTCCCTTTAAAGGAAATTGACAACTTTATCCTGAAATTTATATGAAAATGCAAAGGACATAGATTAAGACAATTTTGAGACAGAACAAATTTGGAGGGACTTACTTAATTTCAAGACTTGCAACAGCTGGGCATGGTAGTGCAAATCTGTAATCCTGGCACTCTGGGAAGCCACGGTGGGTAGATTGCCCAAGCTGGGAGTTCGAGTCCAGCCTGAGCAACAGCGAGACCCCCATCTCTAAAAAAGATAGCCAGGCATTGTGGCAGGTATCTGCAGTCCCAGCTACTTGTGAGGCTGAGGCAAGAGAATCACCTGAGCCCAAGAGTTTGAGATTGCTGTGAGCTCTTACGCCAGCTATGACACCATGGCACTCAACCCCAGGACAACTGAGCAAGACTCCGCCTCAAAAAAAAAAAAAAAAGGTAAGGAAGCTATAGCATCCTACTTAGTATAGTATCCTACCTTAAGGTAGACATGTAGATCAATGGCGCAATCTAGAGACTCCATAAGAGAGCTTCCCTGTATGTGTGGTAAACTTCCCTTTCCTTTCTTTCTTCCCTTCCTCCCCCTTCTTTCTCCTTCTTCTTCTCTCTTCCTCTTCCTCCTCCTCCTCCCTCCTTCTTCTCCTTCTTCTCCTCTCTCTCTCTTCTCTTTGTCTCTCTTTCCATAGGAGCCAATTTTATTTTATTGGGGGAAGAGAGTCTTTTGAAAAAATGACACTGGAACAAGTAGATATCCATATTAAAAACATACCTCAATATTAACTTAAGCTATACACAAAAGTTACTTTGAAATCTGTCATGGACCTAAACATAGATAGATGCTAAAGTGATAAAACTTCTAGAAGAAAGTAAAAGAAAACTTTTCCTACTTTGGAACTCACAAAGATTATTAGAGAGTATTCATGAAAAATGATAAATTAGACTTCATCAAAGTTATAATTACCTGCTTTTCAAAAGACACTGTTATTCACAATATGTGTGCCCAACAAAGGATGTATGTTATGTATTCTCACAAATGAATCATAACACAACAAATCAATACCAAAAAGTGGGCAAAATCTTGGATATATTAATAGGCAATAAGCATATGAAAAGATGCTCAACATTATTATTCATCAAATCCAATAAGGCAATTGGATTCATTTAGAAAAGAGTATATATATGAATGGACAATCAGCATACCAAAAGATGCTTAACATTGGCTTGGTGCTTGTAGCACAGTGGTTATGGTGCCAACCACATACACCAAGGGTGGTGGGTTCAAACCTGGCCTGGGTCAAGTAAACAACTGCAACAGAAAAATAGCCAAGCGTTGTGGGGTTTGCGTAGTCCCAGCTCCTTGGGAGGCTGATGCAACAGATCACTAAAGCCCAAGAGTTGGAGATAGCTGTGAGCTGTGACGCCCCGGCACTCTACCAAAAGCAACATAGTGAGACTCTATCTCAAAAAAAAAAAAAAAAAAAAAAAAGAATCGAAAGAATGAGGGAGGGGTGGGGAAAGGAAGAGCAGAGAGAGGGAAGGAGCGAGGTGGGTGGGGTCTTGGGGCCTTGGTGTGTGCCACACCTTTGAGGGGCAAAACTCAATTGTAAGAGGGACTTTACCCAACAAATGCAACTAGTGTAACATGGTTTCTTGTACCCTCAATGAATCCCCAACAATAAAAAAAAGAAAAAGAAAAGAAAAGATGCTCAACATCATTATTCATCAAATCCAATAAGGCAGTTGGATTCATTTGGAAATCAAACATGCCAGTTTTTGAACAAATGTAGAAATTATTTTATTTTATTTTATTTTGTTGTTGTTGCAGCAACAACAATTAATACAATTGTTGTTTAGCTGGCCTGGGCTGGGTTCCAACCCACCTGCCTGGGTGTATGCGGCCAACACCCTACCCACTGAGCTATGGGCACCGCCCACCAATGTAGAAATTATTAATATACAGTCTAAGTCTAATCCAAATTAAAACCACATGAGGTACTACTTCATATCTTCTAGATGGGCTAAAATTAAAAGTACTGACAATATTAGTTGTTTGGCAAGGATATGGAGCAATTGGAACACTAATAAATTATTAGTAGGGAGATAAAATTATATCTACTTTGGAAAAAAGTTTGGTAGTTTTTTATAAATTAAAAATTCAGTTAACACATTCCCTAACAATTTTATTCTTCAGTATTTATCCCAAAGAAATGACAACCAATATCTACATGTACACATATGCTGTAACATAAATGTTTACGGTAGTTTTATTACTAATAGCCAATAACTGGAAACTATGGAAACTATCCAAATGTGTATCATGGAGAATGAATAAACAAACTGCTATATTAATACAATGTAATACAATTCAGCATGAAAACAGAGCTACCAATATGTATAGACGAATTTAAAAACATGTTATACGAAGGGCAATGGGCTTACACGTTACTCAAACCCAAAGATGACCATCTGTGACCCAGATCCCTGAATTTACCATATATTTGAGATGAAGGAGAGTCACCCCAAATCAGTATATTAACACCATGTTGGCGGACTGATCTCAGGTCAGAAAAAGAAAAATTGCACTGGTCAGTGGGAGTGATTCGCCTACCTGACCACTCTCCTGAAATGGGATCTGACCATGGTACTTCAGGACAGTCTAATAGGTACAAAATCTCGAGTTCCTCTGGACATCTGGTGACTCCAATAGTAGGTTAGGTGGTTGGAGAGCAACTAAAATGGGAGATACAGGACCAGAGTCTTTGTAGCTCCTGGTGTGAGCTAAGATTTCTTCATGTGGGTGGCATTGTTGGGCCCAGCCTTTCCCATGCATCTGAGGTAGACTTAGAACATTTTGAGAAACACTCTAAAATGCTGGCCTCCTCAGGTGTGGGACCTACACTGCTTGCTTGAGCCTAAGGGCAATATTGGTGAGGGGAATGTTTGAGTGGTTCAGTGGTGGCTATCCTTGGTTGACCAAGGTTGACAGAAGATACTGTCTTCAAACTAGTATCATTATCCTCAAAGTAGTACCCATTCCGAAGGATTCCGAACTAGCAGAAGCCAAGTGGCAGCACCAGACAGAGGAAAAGTTGTACATAATCACCAAAATAAGGAGCAAAGCTGGACTCACAGTCAGGGGACCTTGACCCAAGGGACCTATTGTGATAGCTAATAGATCTTTTGTTCACAGAGAAGTGATACGTGATAGGCTGTTAGGGTATTACTTGACTTACACAACCAGAAAAAAATTGAGAGCTGGGGAGCAGAAATCTAACTGCTGTTAGAATGAAAAATTGTGATTTTTTTCAGTTTCTGGATCTAAACAAATTCTCAGACCTAGGGTCTGTTGCATGAAGGGAAGACTATCTCCTTTTGAGTAAGAAACTTGCAGTTTCAACACAAGATTCTGTGACAAATATTTCCTCTCTGTTTCTTCAAGGGACCTCTGGCCAGTCCTACCCCTGACATTGTAAGACCTAGGAGAAGTATGCAAACAGAAGCCCTTGACCCATGACTCTCCCTTTTCTCTTTCTACTGTGGACCTCGCTTACATGTATGCATATGCCCCCTGCAGATCCAAACCCTATAGATCCGCACTCTGAACACACCTGCACAACCAATTTCCTCTGGCTCACCTCTTGGGTACAGGTGTGCACATTAGGAGCATGATTCACTTTTGATAGGAAAGACTTAGGGAAATGTTCCATGTAGGTTCAGGAAGTAAGCTCAGGGCTAATTGGGCAGGTTCATAACCCCTAGTACCTGGAGTATTCGAAGTGCTACTGTGGGCCCTGAGAGGACATGTCCTTTTGGTTGTATGGACTCTTCTAGGAAGCCTGTGGTTGTAGGCTGGAACAGTCTTCCATTCAACGTAGGTCATAAAGGGGTTGAAGGCCAGGATCACATTTATCTGATTCTCAGGGTGATAGCATACATTGGAGTTTTTGAGGGCACTTAGAAGTCTCATGCTAATTCCCTGACTTGTGGAGTAAGGCCCATAGTGGTAGGAAGGGTCAAGTAGAAACCAGTGAAGCTGCAAACATGTCCCCCACTCCCAAATAGTAAATCAGAAACCATGTCATACTCTTGGAGGAGTTTCCTCCAAGGAGAGGAAATTCTAATTCTTCAAGATTAGTTGCCATCAAAGACTTCAGGATACAGGGATGGAGTTTCTTGTTCATTTCTTCTGTTGAGACCTTGCAAGAGCCAATGACTCATGGTGCTGACTGTATTATTACAGTACCCTTGACCAAGTAGGAGCCCCAGTTGTAGCAGCTGTTCCAGTTGTGGTTTTATTGAAACATATCAGCATCCTCTGGCACTTCAAATTCAGTCACTAAGTTCCAATCCTATACGTAAAAGTGATTATAAGCCATTTCTTTTATGTGGGAAAGACTAGAATATACCTTTCTTGCTCTAGTGGTAGGTTAATTTTCCTTCTCTCCATCTTAACTTGGCAGGGATCTTGATCAGTTCAACTTTCTATTGAATGTCCATCTGGTCCTCTTGTTTTGGTGGCAGGCCAGTTAGACCTGGATAGAGGGAAGTAGTAAGTACTCTTCTTGCCCAAGAATGATGTATGTCAGAGGAGTAAGACAGAGGCCTGCCTCAAGGTAAATATTTTTGGAGTCACTTGGTCTAGGGCATAAGAGACATCACCTCCAACAAAAAAGGTCCAGGTGAGCCTTGAACTCTCGAGTCCTAAGAAAGAGGCACAGCACTGGGAGGCCAGTTTTAGGTTTTGAAAGTAGAATATACCGCACTTGGAGTACTGTTGGTTGATGGCCAGTTTGGAGTAGAAGTGGAGCAAGAGAAGGCTTTATGGCAGTGTCAAGCTGTGGGATATATATGGCCTTTGTCATGGGCCTTGTGACTTAGCTGATGATACTTGAGAGGTGAAAATATTTTTCTTATTTCACAAACGAAGTTTTAGAGTCAAGCCAGGTGTTGTGGTGGGTGCCTATTGTCTCAGCTATGGGAGGCTGAGGCAAGAGGATCACTTGAGCTCAGGAGTTGGAGGTTGTTGCGAGCTATGATGCCACAGAACTCTACTGAGGGTGACAGAGTCAGACTGTCTAAAAAAAAAAAAAATCCAACGAAGACACTAGTAATTAGGATGAATATTTTATGAGACTCACGGAGTAAGGATATTGCATTGAAATGATATAGTGACTAGTCTTTCATCTAATATTCTTATCTTAGAATTATGAGTAATTTGAGACAGTAGGGAAAGTAAGTTGACCACAAGCAGGCTTTCCTAGTTGAAATAAAAAATGACTCTAGAACTTAGGTCTCTTGAATCCTTGATAACACTGTGCTACAACATTTGCTAAAATGACTTTAAAATTTTTATATTTTCTCATTTAAAGACATAGGCTGCCTCACACTGTTATTTTTTTAAGGGAGGGGCATCCTTGATATGTTTCTCTACTTTAAAATGCCTTTACAAAAACAAAATAAGTTTATATTTAGAAATTGACTTAAAAGCAATTCTGAGATTAAATATTTGGAATTCTTTCTAAACGAAATAATTATCTTATGAAGTTTTTTCTTTTTTTGTAGTCTAAGTGCTTAAGTCTAAAGATATTGGATACTGTGTAAATGGTAAAATAAAAAAAATTTTTTTAAAGTATATTTAAATTTATTGCAGTTAAAAAAAGACCCAGGTATAATTTCATATAATCACAAAAAAATACACACCATGAGTTTTATACTTTAACTGTTATGATTATTTACTAAATTTTTTAAAATTAAATCATAGCTGCATACATTAGTGTAATCAAGGGGTACAATGTGCTGGTTTCATACACAATCTGAAATGTTTTTGTCAAACTGTTTAACACACCCTTCATGGCATTTTCTTAGTTATTGTATGAAGACATTTGTATTCTGCATTTAGTAAGTTTTGCCTGTACTCTTCTAAGATGCACGATAGGTGTGATCCCACCAATTGCCCTCCCTGCACCCCAACCTCCCCCCTCCCCTCCCTTCCCATATTCTTGTGCTATAGTTGGGTTATAGCCTTCATATGAAACCTTTAAATTAGCTTCATCGTAGGGCTGAGTACATTGGATACTTTTTCTTCCATTCTTGAGATACTTTGCTGAGAAGAATATGTTCCAGCTCCATCCATGTAAACATGAAAGAGGCAAAGTCTCCATCTTTCTTTAAGGCTGAAT
>CAUYRH010075548.1:0-13207 GCA_963574655.1 Perodicticus potto | reverse complement strand
CAGCATCTGCAGTTTTGAGATTTTGTGATATAAGCCCTTCTCTCTGGAGTTAGATGATATCTCAGAGTGGTTTTAATTTGCATTTCTCCAATAATTAGGGATGATGAGCATTTTTTCATGTGTTTACTAGCCATTCATCTATACAGCTTTTTATATATTCTGATTATTAATTCCTTGTCAGGTGGGTAATTTGTAAATGTCTTCTCCCATTCTGTCAGTTATCTGTCTGGTTTGTTGATTGTTTCCTTGGCTGTGCAGATATACTTTAAAGGTTGATATAATCCCTATTTCTGCTTTGGTCTCCTATACCTACTTTTGAGGTTTTACTCAAGTAATGATTTCCAACATATATGTACAACCTCAAACTCTTGGGCTCAAGTGATCCTCTTGTCCTAGCCTCCCAAGTAGCTGGGACTACAGGTGCCTGCCACAATATCTCGTTGTTTTTAGAGACAGGGTCTTTTGCTCAGGCTGGTCTCAAACTCCTGAGCTCAAGCAATCCACCTTCTTTGGCCTCCCAGAGTGCTTGAATTGTAGGTGTGAGCTACCTCGCCCATCCTCTAAGAAATATTCTTGGCTAAGCGCCTGTGGCTCAATGGGCTAAGTACACCTGAGCTGGCGGGTTCAAATCCAGCCCAGGCCTGCCAAACAACAATGATGGCTGCAATCAAAAAATGGCCGGGCGTTGTAGTGGGTGCCTGTAGTCCCAGCTACTTGGGAGGCGGACACAAGTTGACCCCAGGAATTGGAGGTTGCTGTGAGCTGTGATGCCACAGCACTCTATTCAGGGTGATGGCTTGAGGCTCTGTCTCAAAAACAAAAGAAAAGAAAAGAAAGAAAGAAGTATTCTTAATGGAGTTGTTAGGGATTTCTAAGTAAAAGATCGTGTCATCGGCCAAACAGAATAATTTGAGTTCTTCCTTTACAATCATGAATCCCTTTATTGCTTTATCTTATCTAGAATTCTCTGGCTAGGACTTACACTATTATCCTGAATCAAAGTAGTGTAAGTGGTCATTCCTGTTTTATCCAGATATTAAAGTTTTCAAATTTTTCTATTCTATGTGAGGTTAGCTGTGGGTTTGTTACATATGGCCTTTATTCTTTTAAGTAATTTTCCTTCTATACTCAAATCTTTTAGAATTTTTTTATAAAAAAATCTTGAATTTTATATCTTTAGCCAATGCACCACTTCATGTTTTCAAATTGGAAAATTGAGTTTATTTATATTCAATGTGATTGTGGATAAATAATGACCTACTGCTGAAATTTTGTTATTTGTTTTGTGTTTTTTGTTTGTTTGTTTGTTTAAGCCTTCTTTTTATTTCTTCCTTTCTTACTGTCCTACTTGGCCACTAAGTAATTCTTTGGTAGTATGTTTTACCTCATTGCTTTTTTAAATTTTTAGTATGTTTGTTATAAGTTTTGCTTTGTGATTATAATGAGGCTTATGAAGCCATCTTATAGATATAACTTATATTAAAAAGTTAACAACTTATCTTTGATTACAAGAAAAATAGAAACAAAGGAAAACCTAAACTTACTATATCTTTTAATTCTATGCTCCTCACATTTTGACTTTCTATAATCTCAATTTATATATTTTTATATTTTCTACCTTTTAACAGGTTGTGGTAGCTACTATTGTTTTTAAAATATTTGTCTTTCATTCTTCACATTAGAGTTATGAGTAAACTGCATACTGTAAGTATAGTATTTTGGATTTTTCTGTGTACTTCCTTCTATTGAGTGCTTTCTCTCCCACCCACCCCTCCCATTCAGTACTGTATGTAAATCATTTCATTCATTTCTGGATTTTATAGTTTTTGTTGAAGAGTCCATTTTGATAGACATTGAAGTTCCTTTATGTTATTTGCTTCTTTTGCTACTTTTAGAATTCTCTCTTTGTTCTTGACCTTTGAGAATTTAATATATGTCTCCTTTCAAGTTTCCTTTTATTTTTTGTAGAAGGAGAGGGTCACTCTGTCGCCCTCGGTAGAGTGCCTTGGAAACCCACAGCTCACAGCAACCTTCAACTCCTGGGCTTAGGTGATTCTCTTGTCTTAGTCTCCGGAGTAGCTGGGACGACAGGTGCCCACCACATGCCTGGCTATTTTTTGTTGTTGTTGTTGTTACAGTTTGGCTGGGGCCAAGTTTGAACCCTCCACCCTCAGTATATGGGGCCAGTGCCCCACCCACTGAGCCACACGTGCCGACCCATGTTTCCTTTGTATTTAATTATTTAAATATATCAGTAAGGACTCATAAATATCTATTTTATATGTGGATTATAATTAAACATTATTTGTTGCTCAAAGTATTCCAGATTTAGTCTCTGAGAGCCCTTTCAGTTGTCTTGTGTGTGCTTTCAACACACTCCAAACATACTTCATTATTTCCCTTTCCTTCTTCCTTCCTTCTTTCCTTCCTTCCTTCCTTCCTCCCTTTCCTTCTTCCTTCCTTCTTTCCTTCCTTCCTTCCTCCCTCCCTCCCTCCCTTCCTTCCTTCTTTCCTTCCTTCCTTCTTTCTTTCCTTCCTTCCTTCCTCCCTTTCCTTCTTCCTTCCTTCTTTCCTTCCTTCCTTCCTTCCTCCCTCCCTCCCTTCCTTCCTTCTTTCCTTCCTTCCTTCCTTCCTTCCTTCCTTCCTCCCTTCCTTCTTTCCTTCCTTTCATTTCTTTCTGCTTTCTTCTCCTTCCTTCCTTCCTTTTCCTTTTCTTTCTACTTTATTTTATTTATTTTTGACCATTAAGTATTTTCTGGCACTTCAAAATGATCAAGGGTCATAACTCCTGCAACATAGTTCCCAATTCCCAAATTTGGCCAAAGAGCCCTTGTTCCTTTTAATGGAATAGGGCTTTTATTAGAATCCAAACTATGAGTGTTAGGTGTGTTTATTGTTACTGGTGTGTCGTTGCTTCAGGTAATTTCAGCTGATAGAAAAGGTAAATGTTAAGTGTATATACAAGCCTGTACATAAATCCATTTTTATAAACATGTCTCTGTTTAACCATATTTATGTATATTAAACTACACATGAATTCATACAGATGTCTTCAAATTTAATCCAGCAACATAGATAATTTTAGCCTCCTTCACTGTTTATCTCTAAACTCACACTCCAACAGTGAGAAAATTGGCTCTTAGCATACATTTATATAAATTTTCAATTCTTACATGTCAGCATAATGGGAGAAAAATTATTAACCCACAACTCAATAGTATAGTATCTTATCAACCAGAGTACAGTTCTTATGAACAGTTTCCTTTACCCTTAGTTTTATAAATTGTATTTACTCTCAGAGTTACTTAGGTTAGCAACCTTTCCAGTGGTATTCTTTCATATATTTACAATGTAGGCAGATCATTTTGTCTTATTGTGTATTTCATCCTGGGATTCTAATCATCTTTATATGCTTGTTTTTTTTCCTGCATGCATTGAAGTTCACTTTCTATACTACAAAGTTCTATGTGTTTTGGCAAATGCATAATATCTTAAACATATCACAATAACACTATTCAATATAATAGCTTGACTTCCCTGGGCTTCTCTATGCAAGTCTCCTTTCCCTTTCTAAAAATCCCTGGCAAATTCCAGGGGCATTTTTTACCCCAGCTATAGTTTTAACTTTCCAGGATTTCATATAATTGGAATCATACAGTACATAAATTTCCAATTAGCATCTCTTATTAAAAATATGTTTTTAAGTTTTGGAAATGTCTGTAATCATAATATAGATATGAAATTGTGATAATAAATTCAACTGGCACCATCTACTTTATACCTGGGAGCATGCAAAAGAGCAAACTAAATATGAAAAATTAAACATGTTTCTTTCAGAATTATGAAATTGGGTTATGTTCTTACTTATTTTAACAATGTACTCTGATATAATATCATAATGGTTTTGGAAGATGGGATATTTGAATATGCAATGTTAAAATGTCAGCCATATGTGAATATATATTTTTGCCTAAACTAGTGCAGTGAATATGAAGGCATATATTACTTGAATCATTAGCTCTAAACATGTCATCTACTCAGCCATAATATATACACTGTAGTTAATACATTGAAAATAATAACTACTGTGATTAACTTTCATCCATTTTGAATAGTAAAATAAGCAGACACAGATTTAGTAGTGTTATTTTATATTTTTACATTTATGTGCTAATGTTGTCTAATGCACTATAAAGTGAAAAGTGTCTGTCACTCTAGAATGTAAACTGCTGTCCCTTCGATAAAACAATGAAAAAGAGTTCATTTTCTTTAAAACTATATAGCTAGCATTAAACAAGATCAAAAATTCCACAAAATTATATTATATTACTAACATATAACTAAATTCAACAACTTCTGCTAAGTTACTGTTTTATCATTGAAACTGACATACATATAATACTTTAAAAAATAAATTTTACAGGCTTGGCACCTGTAGCACAGTGGTTATGGTGCCAGCCACATAACACCAAGGCTGGTGGGTTTGAACCTGGCCCAGGCCCGCTAAAGCAACAATGACAACTGCAACAGCAACAATAACAACAGCAGCAACAACAACATAGCCAGGCATTGTGGCAGGCGCCTGTAGTCCCAGCTACTTGGGAGGCTGAAACAAAAGAATCTCTTAAGCCCAAGAGTAGGAGGTTGCTGTGAGCTGTGACACCACAGCACTCTACCCAGGGTGACATAGTGAGACTCTGTCTCAAAAGAAAAAAAAAAAAGATTAAATAAAAAATTAATTAATTAATTAATTAGTTTCACAATATCTTCTAAATTGGAAACACTGTTTTCATGAGATCTTCTAGCTATATTTCTCTTTCATTGGATAAGAATTTATTCATCATCAGACAAAAAAAACCTTTAGCCATTAAAAAGATAGATCCACAATAGTGTTATACTATTAACATTTTATGCACCTTTAAATGTAGACTTGTCATAGGAGCAATTTACACTGAAAGGTATAAATCTACATATAAAGAATGCACTGTACATTTAACACCTATGTATTAAATCTTTTTGAATAGATTATTATAGAAGCATGATTTTTTTCTCTCTAAAGATAAAGATAAATTAGAATTTAATAGCGGGAAAAGGTACCATTTTCATGGTTAATGCAAGAACTCAATGTATTATAATATAAGGTGAATAACAGCAATATTTTTCTTCTATTTAGTGACTGATAAGGAGATTCTAATAGGACAACCTAAATTATGATAATTAAGTTCATGGACTCATCCTAGAAAAAGTGCTACATTCTATGTACCTCATGTTGAATATCACTATGGTCACTATCAAGTACTCCCTTTGGGAAACTATGTAGTGAGGGCAGAATCTAGTTCACCCTTCAAAGCAATCTGGGAACTCTTTTTCTTTAATGGCCATCAGAGCTATCATTGTATTACCCTTGATGTCCTGAATGTTCAAGCTCTGCCATTCTAACAGAGGCCCGCGAAGCATGCAATAACAATAATTGTCAGACCTCCATGGTCCATTGTGGTGAATCAAGTAATGTTTAAAGTCGATGTGCTATTTTTCATTATTTTAAGCTCTGGACCATCTCGTCACTTAGTGTATTGGAATGTGATTGGTCAAATGATTCTTAAACAGTACATTTATAGCATACACCAATATTTGTGTTAGGTTGTCATTAGCTGTGCATCTTAACGGCGTTTTTATATAAAAGGATTTGTTTGTTTTCAATTTCTTGTCATAATACAAAAGGAGGTCTGACAATTAAATTTGCAAACAACTTGTCACCATGCACTTAAGTTGCTAGCACTGTACAAACAACTCAGTAAGTTTTCATCACCTTCTATGTCAGTGTCTCACCATTGTGTTTACGTGGATGTGTGGTGGTGTCTTTCTGAGTGGAAGTTGTTGTTGTTGCATGATTGGTGTGCCTTCACGAGAATGCCAGAGCTTAAATTAGAGTGCTCAACAAACATTCATGAGTTTCTTATTAAATGAAGCAAGAATAGAAGTGGAATCAGGGAAATATTAGTCCAAGTTTATGAAGATAATGCCATGAGAAAACGACAGTATACATGTGGATTTTTTTACTGGTTTCTATTTGGAACCTCCCCCAGGTGTCTGTCTACAATATTGCAGCCCCTTTATGCTGCATTATCATGATCTCCACCTAGGATCTGTCTATAGACTGGAATTCAAGAAGACACCAGGACTGGAGATGAAAATAGTTTTCATCGGTTCTATTAGATAAAATTCTGAGGGGTGGTGCATGTTAATAAAAAGGAATAAGCTGTAGGAGGAAAGTAGAGAATAGTGCTCTCAAGCGAGGTGAGGAGGAAACAATTGCTTCCTATCTAGTCTCGGCTTCATAAGGTACAACCATGTTGAAAATGTTCTCACAGAACCCTTAAGTCTTAAGCAGGGCAAGTAAGGGGAGAGAACATCCATAGAAATACTAAAAGTGTAAGATTTTGTTACTACCATAAGCATTCAGGAAAGCACAGAGGAACTTTTTCCACAGTGATGTGGGCACGCGATTGGCTCACAAGGTTGTGT
Source organism: Perodicticus potto (assembly GCA_963574655.1). Taxonomy (NCBI): domain Eukaryota; kingdom Metazoa; phylum Chordata; class Mammalia; order Primates; family Lorisidae; genus Perodicticus; species Perodicticus potto. The sequence continues at coordinate 6,682 of CAUYRH010075548.1, read as the reverse complement.
GAACACAAGAAACTTGGCAATAAAGTATGACAGGTGTGTCTTGGGCCTCTTGGGGGTGATTAGATATAGACGGGAATGGCTAGCATTTTGGAATACCTTTTGATACTCATTGTGTGGCAAAGTTCTCAGTTCTCTGTAGAGTGACAAGAATATAGAAGGGGTATGTTTTATCACTTAGAGATCAGTGGGGCTCCTTTTTAATCAAAGCAGTAACAGTGACACAGGGTCCTTTCAGGGCTTGGTATGCAAACCACATTGTCTGCACAGAGGGTAGTGTGGAGGTCAACAGAGGAGAGGTAGAACCAGTCTCTGCATTGACTTTCGTCAAATATTTGATGGTCAAGTTAAACTCCATAGGGATGCATTTCTACAAAAAGACTGAGCTCTGAAGGTCTGTTCAATATCAACATTGTTTTACAATTTCCTCAATATTTTATACTATCTTCTTAGGAGAGTCCCTAAGAATATACAATTTAAAATTTCAATATGTTGAATTTCAGGAAGGTGATTGCCTGAAGAGAGGAATCTGGCATTCTCCTGTTGTTTCTCACTCCAGACTTCTGCATGACATTCCATTTTCTTCCCTTAAGGACCTAATGACTAATTGGCAATCTACTCTCACATTATAGCTCTAAGTAAACATCATCTGAAGCTCTGCTTCTCTTTATTACTCCTTTACTTCTTTGATCTTTTAAACAGACTATGACATTAATGTATATTTTTATGTACATGTAACATTTATTTTAAAATAATATTTCTATTATTACATTCTCAGGTGGTATTTATGAACCAAGATTTTGAGGAATGTGAATTGTATGTATATTGAATTTCCTGCCTAATTCTGGGCCTTAAATAATCACAAAATCTTTTTTTTCTGTTGCAACATAATTGATGTCTATGTGATTTTCAAAAACAAGTTAAAATCTGCATAGTTTGTTTCCTGAAGGTGCACTGCATTCCACTTACATACTGATTTTGGAAGCAAAAAGAAAAAAAAGAAAATGCACTTCAAGGACATGATAATAAAGCTAAAGCCAAAACAAATTGAACCAGTATATATAAATCAATAATGTTGTTAATGCTGTTATGATTTCATGTAAATTAAGATATTAGGCTTAAGTTGAAATTTAATCTCAGGTATGTGAACTATGAACGTACTATTAACTGACCTATCCACTCTTTGCATTTCATAAATTATCTCCAGATTGCCTAACACAGCTGAGAAAGTTAAATTACAAATGTGGAATACTGCATCTGACAATGATGTGGTGTATTGGTGTGCGCTTAAATAAAGACAACTGAAATTATATTGCTAAAAACTGAAATAAACACTAAGTCACTGCGCTATCTTCATACTTAAAACTTTTCTGATTAAAATAATAAGAATTGATGACAACACATATTTATTTCCCATGGTGAAAATTTTACTGAAAATCTGTTGCAACAAGTCCAGCTTCAGAAAATATTCTTGTTACAATTTACTGTGATTCACATTTTTGTCCCCATTTACAGACAACAGATTTGTATATTTCAAGTTCTCTATTACAGAACTTTTTCTTTAGACCAACATGAAAATTGCTTTTTGAATAAGTAATAATAACATATGGCAAAAGTCCTGAATTTTTACCATATGTTATTACTAATTAAAGAATATTTTTTAAAGTACTAAAATTTTATTTCTATCAGCAGTATGTTCATATCCTAAGTTTTGGAATATGTAATTTAGAAAAAAATGTACAAAATATGTGGCTTCAATAACTACCTTTTCCCATTCACTACTATTTTGCATTCTGTAGATAACTCTAGACCTGCTTCAATAGCAGAGTTTTTGGATTTGCATTTGCTTTAATACATAGGCAAAAAGGCAACTACTTTGGATGAACATGTTTCCACAAGGGGCAGTCTGTCTCTTAGAGGATCTATTGCCATGTCATTGGTAGCTAGATTTAAAAAATAATGATATACTACTTATCAATGCTTAAAAACAATTCTGGTTTAACTTGATTTCTTTGCTCACAAAGTTTAAAAGCATTTCAGTAAGAAGCCAAGTTTTCAGCATGTGCTGAAGTAAATGCAAGTGGAAAATCTGTCACTGCTACTTGAAGCAAGGATTTTAACTCTTCTATAGCACATTTTCTTCTTTTTTCTTTTCTTTTCTTTTCTTTTTCTTTTTTATTTTTGACATGGAGTCTCATTTTCTTGCCCCTGGTAGAGTGCTGTGGTGTCATAGTTTACAGCAACCTCAAAGTCTTGGGCTCAAGAGATATTCTTGCCTCAGCCTACCAAGTAGTTTGGGACTGCAGGCACTCGCCACAACTCCCTGCTATTTTGTAGAGACAGGGGTCTCACACTTGCTCAGGATAGTCTTGAACTGATGAACTCAAGCAACCCACTGCCTCAGCCTTCTGGAGTACTAGAATTATAGGTATGAGCCATCACACCCAGCCATGTTTTCCCATCCTAGTAAGTATTCGATGTATAGAAATATTTCAAATCATTTATAGCTCTAAATAAAAAAAAGATAATTTTGGAATTCAAAACTATCCATAAAAATATATGTGAAAAAGTTAATTTAGCCATAGTAGATATAATTTTTTGTTATAATTAAGATGCAAAGTCTTTAGGAAATAAAATAACAAGCAAAATAAAGAATAACAAAGTGAAGTGACTTATGCAAAGTGATAACTTATTAGAAAACAAGAATAGATTTTAATAAATGATGTGATAACCCTATTGATTAAGTTTATGCAATTTAATTCAATAGGCTTGACCATAACTAAAATTTATTTAAGAGAAGTTTTTATAAAACCCAATATTAAAAATTGGAATATTATACAATTATTATTATTATTAGAAAAATATCCATGGAGAATTTGACTTGAAGGTTGTTGAAATTAGCCAACACAATACACAAAATATGCAAGGTATGTTGTTTTCATTAGTGATACTTTTCTCTTTCTGAAATTACTAATCATACATCTCTAGAACAAACCTGATTAGTGAGGGTACATGTTACCTACTTAAATCACCACAGTATCTCTAACTCAAAATAAATAATAGCTTTGGGCAAAAATAAAATGTGATTAATAGCCTTTTTCATTTGAATACTGTAAGCAAGAGGCAGAATCACTCATGGAAAATTGTGATTGGTCAAATGAATAAGTGGTAATTGCTTCACATTAAATAAACAAAAGACATCATCATATATTACTGCATTCACATTTTATTATGGTTTAGACAGATATTCTAATCAACAGTGACAGCAATTGAATAGATTGGTTGCACCCAAAGGTGCTGTTTATTAATTTATCTTAACAAATAATGATGTTGTGTCAAGATAAATTATGTTTCTTCATATGTTGCAGGTTTTTGTATTGAAACTTCAGTCAAGCAGGATGCTTATTCGTTTGTTAAATTATTTTAAATCAACAATTTTACTGGAATTTTAACGGAATGCGGTTTGGGTGATTTTAAATGACTTTGCTAAATAATAATGAAGGATGGTCTCTGAGCTGTTTGTCAAGCTGTCTGAGGTTTATAGTGAATCATCTGTTTACCTTTTTCTTTCTTATATGTAAACCAGGAGTGACAATCTAGCCAATTTAACTTATAATGTTGTTAAATATATAAAATCTGATAGAGTAGTAGAATATTTGTAACTTTCAAACAGTCATTATATTAACAATATGATGATACAGGTAGTATAATTGAAAATGAAGTATTTTGAAAGTGTAAGCAAAATTTTTTTGTGTCAATTTCATTATACACAACCTATTACAGACAGCTAGGAATTATTCACACAGATGTCCTCCAATTATGCCTTTGTTCTTTAGTCACAATCGGCTCAGAATAATGTCTTTCCCATTTTTCATATGAACAAGCCTATTTATCTTTCAAGGTTCAGCTACCATTTTCTTAAGCAAGTCTTTCCTTATACTATTTTCATTTTTCCCCTCTATATCACTCTATTGTAGCATCTGTAATATTAGAACATAATTTTTTGTACTTGTGTGCATCTTTCACATGGTGCAAAGCTAAAGGAAAATGTCAAATGAAATATATGCACACTATACACATGTCATTTTACTGTATATTTGTATGAAAAATTACATTATTAAATAGATATCATGAATCTAATAAAATTCCTCTTTGAATATATACTCCAGCACTATCTGTAAAGATATACACAACATCTGCTCACCTGTAAACCAAGTTTGATTCTCTTTCTTTCTATCTCTCCCTCATTTTTTCTACTTATATCATTATATATGCATATACACTGACAATATAAATTTTAATTATGTATGTGCTACTATTGAGGAAATACCATAACCTAATTTTCCAGGCATATAGTTTACTTTTTCTTGGGGATTTGTTAAACTATTGGAAACAGTGATTCAGCCTGTTATGACATGTTTTTGATGTTTCAGTTATTAGAATCAAATGAGTAAAACAAGATTAGTACTAATGCATACATACACATTTATACTTAGTAGAGGATTCAATTATGTAGCATTATTCATTAATTTAATTATTTCATGCATTCACCAGATGTTAATATAACATCTGGTATTCTTCAGGCATTTGACTAGGCACGTCACTTGAACTTGTGAACACAGGAATTATAGAATCTGCTCTTATGGAGCCTCAAATCGAGACAGACTCAAAGTTGATGAACAATTAAATACAATTAATTTAGTGTTCTTGCTTCAAATATCTGATTATGAATCTCTTTCAGAAATTACAAAATTATAATTTTCTGATCAGATAAATAAGGAAATAGTTATTTTTCTATAAAACTATTCTTAAGTTAAAATATACAATTATCTATGGACCATTGACCTTATGACTACATATCCTTGAATATAACACTTTCCATAGAGCACATCTCTTGTACCACAATGCAAATAAGTAAATATGTATGGACAATTAAATTAAATTTTGTAATTTGAGATAAAAATAAACATCTATACTATTAAATTTTAAAGTTAATTATTCAACTAGAAAATAGAAATGTCTTACAGCTCATAGGCAAGTGCAATACAAATAATTCACACTATTTTTATTTATATGAGTTTATTGGGTTATTACTTAGCAGACACTCTTTTGTATTTGGCTTGTGTCTGCTCTGCCAATATAATTACAGGTAAGTGTTACCTCTTAGGGTAGATTAAAAGGACAGTGCTTATTGAATTTAAAAATATATCAAAGTTCCTATATACCCTTCACCCAGCTTCCCCTAATATTAACATCTTATGTAATGATAGTACAATTAAAACTAAGTTAATAGTGGCAGAATATTATTTGTTATGCTACAGACCTTTTGACTTTATTTAGATTTCACTAGTTTTTTTGTCAATACTCATTTTCTCTTCCAGGATCCAGTTCATTCAGATCCCTCTTTGCATTAAGTTGCTATTTCTTCTTAATCTCATCCAATCTATAGTAAATCTTCAGTCTTTCTTTGTCTTCCTCAACTTTGACACATTCTAAACATCATTAATCAATTACTTTGTAGAATCTTCCCCAATTTGTGATTGTCTGATATTTTCTCATGCTTATACTGAGGTTGCATAGTTAGTGAAAGTGTACTACAGAGGTGAAATGCCCTTCTCAATCCATCATGGTCGGGAGTTTGTGATGTTGATATTATACTGAAGAAGCAGAATAAGATAGAGAAAGATGCTAACTTTGAAAAATAGTGTTTGATTGTATTCCCACATCCTCTTTTAATAATAAATTATATCTGGGGAACAAATTAATGGATCTTGATAAATAGCAGTGCATTATTATGGTTTTAATCAAATGATGACTTTAATTGTCTATCACTGCTATTTCAGATATGTTCTCTTAAAATAAATCTATAAGTAAAATCTTTGGTACAATTTCTGATTTCATGTTAAAAAACTCTTCCTAGAAACCATTAAAATTGAAAACAGTTATTTTTATGAGGCAAAAACAACAGCACTCTACCTATCATGTCTTACCTTGGCATTAAATCTAATTTTGAATTATGAAAAACTATTATGTCTTGAACAAACTTTGTAGGCCACTAGAATGAGCAGTTATTACTTGCTAAAATTTACCAAAATTTGAAGATAACATATGTCTGTTCAAGAGGTCTATTTCTTTCTGGTTATGTCTAAAGAGATGGTGTGATTCCAGGTATTGGTCTATTCTTCCATGTTGTTAAATTTCTGAGCATAGAGTTTCTTGTATTAGTCAGGAAAAATCACTTGGATCTCTGTGGTATCTGTTGTTATTTCTCCTTTTCCAATTCTAATTGAGGTTATTAGAGATTGTATTTTCTGTTTCTAGTTAATGTGGCAAAAGGCTTATCTTTTCAAAGAACCAACTTTATGTTTCATTAATTTCCTGAATGATTCTTTTGTTTTCAATTTCATTTATAAATGATTTAATTTTGATTATTTCTTTTCTTTTGCTAGATTTGGGATTGGATTTCTCTTCCTTTTCCATTTTCTTGAGTTGATATATTAGGTTGCTAATGTGCTCTCTTTATGTTTTTCAGATGTAGGAAACTTGGCTCGGCGCCTGTGGCTCAATGGGCTAAGGCGCCAGCCACGTACACCTGAGCTGGCGGGTTCGAATCCCAGCCCGGGCCCGCCAAACAACAATGGTGGCTGCAACCAAAAAATGGCCAGGCATTGTGGCGGGTGCCTGT